>JAPMAE010003560.1:0-15192 GCA_036584705.1 Rhyacophila sp. 25_7
GATCTGTCAAGTCGTAGATATGGCCTGAATATTTTTGTACTATTCTAAAAATGGTTTGCTACAAGAGCCCATCCATTCTTGTTTTCTTCTCAAAATTTTTACACTACAAAATACAGGTTTAACACAGCTATATTCGTTCAAATATTTCAAGAGAATAAGAAAAAAATTGTGCCAATGTTTATATTTCATATTTTATTGGTTGATTTCCGCATGATGTTTAATAATATCATTATGTGATTAAAATAATGAAATGTGTTCAGTTGTTAATTTATGTTTTACCATTTCGACAGTTTACCGAACTATTTATACGTTCGTAATCTATAATTATAATTGCTAAGGTGTTCTGTTATCAAAAAGCGCCTCCGATCACGCAATGTTAATGGACTAGTCGTATTCACAATATAATTTAAAAAATGGCAGATAAATAACGTTCGGCTGAACGGTCAGAGCTAATGGCTTCTCTAACGGTCTCCATATTTTATGTTTAGTTTGCATGCACATCCGCCGTTTTCCTTTTTGTATTGCTATTTCAATACCAAACCGCCCAAAAACCGCAATAAAATAATACACCAGTTCCAGCAACAGATGGCGTGGAATTGATCAGACCTTTCATTGTGGTTGGATAAAACTTACGCGTAAATTAGAAGCGCATTAAATGTATTATATTTATTGTAATTAACCACGCCGAATTAGACACCATAAATACACTGTACTGAAAGCAACACATTGTATTCTTAAAACGAAGCATTAAAATATTATAAATCAATATTGACAAAATAAAATATAAAAATTTTGAATTAAAGCTGTAGAGTTGAATAAAGAGATGGATTTATGATATTTGAGAAGTTCAAGCCTTCAAAACTCGACTCGCCAATTCTTTTCTTCTTAATATGTATATACTCTAATGTCATGTTTGCTTGCCTACTTAGTGAAACCTGGTTTATATTTATGCGAAAATTTTCTAATTATTCTTAATACATAATGCCACGTGACGCAAATATGTACGTTTTGATATCAATAGGTTGATGACCGGAAGTGTGCATGTTACGATTTTTTTGTTTAATTTGAACTGGCGCGTATATACTAACGTAAGGTACTCCACCACCTATGTGTTTATTTACAAGTGTAAACATTATTTTTATTGATTTAATTGATGAAAAATACACAATTAAAATTATTATTATATTGTCTGCAAAAATATTCAATACAAGTTCTTGTAATTGTTTAAGCTACCCGGCATTTTTCTTTCTGTGTGTGATGGCGAGAAAAACGCTGTTTTTAGTTAAGTTAGTTAATTATAAGTGTATACATAATAATCACGAGTATTTATTTCAGACAATGACGCGAAAGGATTGTAGCTTGAAATATTATTGTTATATTTGTCATAGTGGACTTTTCTGAAACGGAGCGTATGTATATTTACAGTATGAAGATAGCCTTAATAGATATTTCATATTTTAAGCTCAATTAATCGAGTCGATGTTTTGGTTTTAAACGCAATAAAAAAACCTGTGCGATTTTTTCCAGAGATGGAATTTGAGCTTGCAACCCTCCGATTGAGAGTTCGTTTTATTCACCTACCGAGAGCGACTTTTTAAATCAAATGTTTACTCAATTAATATACTCCATCAAATAGAAATTAACACCCAACGATATAATGCTGTAAAAATATATCGAATTTGAATTATTAAACAGCTCACAAATTAAAATATTTCTTTGTGTTTTATTTAAAAAATATTATTTTGTTTATATGCAATGAAAACATTTTCGTATAGCATCGTTATATCTATATCTTTAATTCCGTATAATTGAAATGTTAAAATGCATCCTATTATCAAAATGCAAGCTAGTTTGCGATTGCATTAAATTTCCGACCCACCTCTATCGAGAACAGAACGTCGAACTCCCAAATTATTATTGACGCTTGCCCTGCCTATGACTCATAATTTTATTGAAGTATAATATTATATGTCACTGCTTAATATATGTGTAGGCAATGTCTGTAATAGTTCACATATAACGGTCTTACATAAATATGTACGAGATGTGAGGAGGGTAGGTATTGATCGAGACGGTTTCGGATTCCGACGGCAGGCAGCTTGCTCCTTTGCAGATTCTGCGTTTATAATATATAATTTGTGGAATATACTCGTACATTTATTATTATATTATATTTACAAATAATTGGCGGTGTATTAGACAGTTATAATATAATATGTATATCTTATTGCGGTTACCTTTGAGAAAAACTTTTTGGTTTTGTGTTTTAACTTTGTTTATTTTAAACGCAATTGTATCAATTTTTAATTACTTAGTAAGGTATTCAATTTTGATTGAATCCAATTAAAATAATATGGAGATATCAATATAGGTAGTAAAAGTTTAAAAAAAATAGTTTTAACGGGTCTAATTTTAATTATGAAACTGTAGCATATATTTTCATATCATAATATATTGTTAAGGGGTCGTCAGTAAACCACGTAACGCTCTTAACGGGGAAGAAAGGGTGACCTCCAACATCTACATGGCGTTACAAAGGGGATTATGGCTTGATTTTTATTGGTATGCAACACTTTTCCCTCTCAAAAAGTGGATAGGATATGATTATAAATTGCATTCCTATTTAACCTTTTCTGTGCCAGATATAATGTCACAACCTGGTAAGCTATGAATTTTTAAGCAAAAATAGAACCTAAATATATGTTTTTAAAAGTATATTGAATATTTTTATCATGACTTTGTTTTTAATGGCCATATTATAATCATATTTCTACACTTGATTATTTAAAATCATCCAAAATATCCAAATTTGTCTAGCAAACTAAGTTTAAAGTTGTGCGAACTAGCTTGCTTCTGGCACTTAATCGATTAATCCGGAAAGTTATGTAACATTTAAGAGGAGAGAAAGGGGTTCAATCTGAATGTCTACATGGTGTTACATGGAAAAAAAGAGGGTAAAAAATGTAAGAAAAAACATTACATGGTTTATGAACGACATTTATCGTAATACTATAGATTCAAAACAAACCATTAAATATATTTTACAATAACAAAAATGTGATAACCATAAAAATAAATGATTGTTATAAGTACATTTAAAACGCAATAATGAATAAACGTTTGTTAAACAACAAAAATCATATATATAAACCGATGAACCAACCGTCAAAACCAGGGCGACTAAGAGCATTGACAATAACACACGCGTCACGCTGTTCTTTAATTCTTAAGTCTAAATTGCAGAGTTATCATCCACATTATAATATAATATATTTAAATTTGTTAACAATTTAACACAAAAACTTGTGTGTTTCTTTAATAGATTAATAAACCATTGACGTGTGCCAATTGAAAGCTGGATTCAGTTATCAGTTGGTCAATCTTCTAAAAAAATTCAACGGAGTCTTCAAACATAAAAATGTACACGTAAATCAGATAAATTATTTTATTTCAAATCTTGAAGCATATCAACAACAAGCAATAACACACATATTCATTAATATATACAATATACAACAATATTTAATAGTTTTTCATCCCTCTTTTTGATTGTATTTTTATTGCTGTTTTGGGTTTCTATTAAAAGATATATAATGTATGAGTAAATTAATTTATTTTATAATGTAAGAGAAAAGATTAATATTGCTAACAAGATAATAGGCTTAACATAGACATCCATACATTTATATATCTTCAATGGTTATTCTATCTACATTAAAATTTTTATTGGTAAAATTTACTGTCTGTAAAAGCTTATATTTTTACAATAAAGACGTGAAAACGAGAATTTCGTTATATTTAATTAAAATTAATAAAAATAATTTAAAATATTCATAAAAAAGCTGTTTGAAATAAAATTACATAATACTCAAAACATGTGTTGAATATAATATAATAAAATTTGTTAGTTTTTAGATACATAAACATTTTCATTTACCTCATTAAATTATTAAAATGGTAAGATATATTTTGTTTATTAATTATTAAATTTATGAAGATACAAGTCAAAAATATATCTATATTTCCAATTTTATCGTTGATTTTTTTTTAAATTTCAAAAATAACATAATACACAACAAGAGACATAATATTTTTTCTATCTTATATTTAAATATGACTTTTAGTTGACTTTATATTTCTGTGAAATTCTTTAATAAAGTATAATTCAATTTATATAAATAAACAGAACATATCCAACCGATTGTATGAATCGACTAGTTTGTGGTTTTCTTATATTTATTTGCAATACTTCCTAAAATGAAGACGGCCGTACTTCCTTACGTCGATTTTGCTTACTCCGCACAATTCGAATAAATAAATTCTTCTCACTCGCCTTGCATTTTCATACAAAGAAATAACAGCGACATGCCTCCCCGGGGGGGTCGAGAAAAGCTGCGGGGTATAAAGCGGGGTGGCCTCAAACAAGACCCGGCGAAAAGAGATACAAGTCAATCCCCCTGGGGACACTATATATTATTACGCGCAAGTTTTATTACCTATCCCTCTCCGGATCAGGGCAGGGTACGCTACTAAGTGGACCGAATTTCTAGGCTTTATCGACGATTCCGGCGGAGGGCTGCTGAGGAGTAATACCCGTCGACCGGCATTACCGATTAATCGTAAAAGTTTACGCAAATTGCTATTGCTGCGACGTCAATGTTTATTGAGAGTTGAAAACACAGAGGCTTTATGCGTTACTTGTCATAATTGGCTCAAAAATTTGGCGTTTTCCACTCATATGTCACGCGAAACTTAAGCATACATTGTTAGCCAAGTTTATTTATTTGATTTAAGAAATCATTAATTAAAGAAAAATCTAAACAATGTTTTCATATTTTGAGTGCTTTATTATACATATACAGCTTATTTTACATTCAAAATATTACGTTTTATATCATAATATTTTTTCGGGGTATCTTGGTAAACCAACCCACTATTTAAAAACTCAATTTCAGATTTTAAAATTTACGAATACTTATCTCTAATATCTATTTATCAACACCAGAATATAGCGTGAACCAAAACATATAAACTAGAAAAATTTTATGGCGTTTGAGAAATGAATGATATGACTGACTATATTAAATTTTTTTATAAAAAAAAGCACAAAATAGACTCAAACTTTTCTAGCGTTTTTAGTTTTATTAGATTGTCATATGAAATAAGTTTCCCAAATCATTGTATTTAAACTCGTCTTTAGCTGTTGAGTGTCAAATAAAAATAATTGTGCATCTTTTAATCATTAATCAGAATTTTGAAAATATGTACTGTAGTAATTTTAGGCATCAGTTATGTATTTATAAAAATATATAAAATATAAAAAAAACATTGACAACAGCATTAATATATTTTACAATAGCAATAATAGACTCATATTATATTATTCTATGCAAATAATTTTAAGTGAAATATTCAAAAAAATATTCGTAATCGTGTGTACGATATGTATGATCTAAAAAAATAATGAAACACAATAGAAAATGACTAAATATAATATTTTTGTTAACTTAGGAATCTCTTTGACTAGTTTTTTTTTTATCTTCAATGTAATAATATACGTTAAAATATACGAAAAAACAATAATGCAGGCATCAAAGCGTTGATAAAATATATCGTTTTTTGATTTGGTATCAGAAAATTATTATCCCATTTATCAATAGTAAATTATTACTTATTTAGTACAAAGCGCATAAAATGACTTTATATATCACTATTTTTATATTTCACGTAAATAAAAATAATAACCATTGCACTCAAAAACTAAGGCGATTCTATTATGTATATATCAAAGTCCTTGATCAAAAATATAAGCAGCGTAGTGTGGGAAAGGGGTGAAGTTTTGATATATCTATTCAGTTTATTTTTTGTCAGCCAGTAAAAGCTTTAGTGTAATGAGGGTTGCTTAGATTATATATAAGTACGAAGATTTCAACGTGTGTTTACCAAAAATATTTTACTTACACAGCACAGTAGTTTATTAAAATATCGAAGTCACCATTCGAGCCAGAGTGCATGATAAAAGAAAATTTGCAATATTTTTTGCTTGATATTTGAGAAGACTTGATTTGTCATATAAAACACTATGTTTTTCAGATAAATTGTATGGTTTTACTAGTTTATACAGCGAATTTAGTTACAAAATAATTTCGTTAGTGTATGTTTTTCTCTAGTTTGACAAAAAATAAACTACACTTAACATGACTGCTGTTCTCATATACTCGTAATTCGTGAAATCTGTTTCTCATCAGTTCATATAGATTTTCTTCTGATAAATTGAGAACGATTAAAAAGGTTATCTAAGTATTTAAAATGTCTAAATTCCAATACTTTTAATTTATATTATATCGACCCTGTTTAGGCAAAAGGGCTTAACTCTTCCTTCTTAAATCTTTTTAAATGTGCTTTTATTTGAGAATCACAATATACACAACTAAATACACATTTTGTCAAAAAGAAATAGGCTGAAAATGCTAAATTATGAACTTACTAAGTTTTTGTGGAAAAAAAACATTAACACTCAATTTTATTGTTTTTTTTTTACTTTTAAAATTATCAGATCAGGAAAATAAAACACTAATTTATTGGACACCATGCACTTTAAGTTTGTGTTAATTTAACTTTTATTAAAAATCCTTAAAAAACATTTTTTATGCCTCCTGTTAAAATTTTCTATGAGGGTTAATCTTTTTTGTCTAAACACGGGTAATACGTATATATATAAATAACATATTTTCTACGATATTACGTCCTAAGTAATCTAATTTAAACTTATTTGAGTTAGAAAACAGAATACTATTTTTACGTTAGCAAAAATATAACAGTGTAGTGTTTCTATGCGGGAAATCAAGTGAATCGTATTTATTTACTAAGCTGGCTGTCGCTAAGGGATTCCGGAGGAGTTAAAAAAATGATCGTCGAAGCTTTTTCAGCAAAAGCTTGCCACATTTTTTATTTTCATACAAAACATTAGTCGCTGATGGACCCTTATGTACATACCTATGCTACTTCAGCACATCTCAAACAGAGCTTTTACTCTTTCGAATATTTCGTTATGAATTTATAATATAAATAATGTGTATTTATCCTTATTATTTAAATAACTATAGATTTATCATTTAAAGTAAACGCAATTTTTTTGTTGATACGTAACAACCACAAAAAATGATGACATTATCAGCATAGTTTAAATTATCTTGTGTGAAAGAATTCTATGAAAAAATACTATTTTAAACATAATTTTTGTTAATAATTTAATTTTACAAATCATATCAGAGTTGTACTCTATCACAAATATGCACTGTAAATTATTTAAGTTATTTTTTTTATCATATTATAAAAATACTCTAAACAAATTCAATCAAATATCACTAGATCCTAAAAGATCGCACCGTGTTCTACAAAATGATCAGAAATATAGCATTATTTTAGATGAAATTTAGTAGAAATTGATTCAAATATTTTCGGTAATGTAGAACACACATTTCTTCATTCGATCATAATTCGACCCGTTTCCGGCAGAATACAGTAAGCGTGAAGATTTATTTTTTTATGATTTTTGGTTTTTTAAAATATATAAGGTTTATGTTTAATAAACAAATTTAAAATTAAAAACATGTATATATTTTATTTGTAACTTAAGATACGGGCTAATGAAAACTTGATGCCGTGTGGACCGTGTGGATATCTATTTTGAACGGATTCGACGAAAAATAATGACAATACGATCTTCTGCCAGTAACGGGTGGATGGATATGTATGATATGTAATACATGTTGAGCAAAGACTTTATAATTTTACGCTTCATTTAGACGTGTTTATTTATTCCATTTAAAGTTAAAAAGTGAGAGAACAACTAATAAATGTTTGACATCTCTGTTTCTGGGAGTATGAAAAGAGGTTTGCTAAAATCCCATACGCTTTTTTTCTTTAGGACAAACATTCTGTAATGTTACGTCTTAAGTAATACGTGTGTACATAAAACTTCAAGTAATGTGATGTTAGAGAATGTTTGGATTTACAATTCAGTATTCTTGTCTGTAAAACATCGTTAATAATTCAAAGATGTAACTTTATTATTTTAGTGGCAAAAACTTAACTTTCAATGGAAATTGTTTACTAAAAAAAAACTTACAACATTATTAGCGAAAATAATAAACTACAGAATACGTATAAATCAACTGACTCCTACTGCTTCTTTATTTTCTTTAATGTACAACATTACAGCATGTGTCAAATGTCAACGGATGTATATGATTCAGAATTCTGGGACTACATTATGTTAGACAGTTTGATTTTATTCTTTTATATATATTTTTAAATATAAGTATCTTTATATAAAGATATTGCTTACCGCATATAATTAATATATATTTTTATTAAATTGATCTGTTTATGTTTGAATGTACTTATTTTTTTATTTATACATATATCATTATCAAGAAGTCAATATAAATAAGTTAGGTAGATGTAGCAAATTATAAAATTAAATAAAAATCGAAGTCAGAGTCGGTAAATTTTGAACCGATAAATCCACAGCTCTGGTGTAAACGGCTCAAAGCTAGAATTGATTATTAGAAATGTAAACAATTTTATTTTTAATCCAAACAAATTTCATACTTATAAATAGCCACATAAAATAATTCAAACGATATCATGCAACACATATCTGAATTTTGACTTCCGTATGGATTACACACATTATTATATAATATTTTCTTTTAATCATTTTGATATGTGTAGAAGGTAGGACAACTGTGTCATATAATACGATCTAGTTCATTTATTTATTTATAAACAATCTGCAAAAACTCGGTATTTATAATGAAAATATAATTAATGGTTTTGCAATAAACCATTACTTATGCAGAATAATATAATGTGTTGATAGCACGCAATGTTTCTGTATCGTGAAAAACGGATTCAAATCCCGTTACCGCAACAAATAATACTTGCTGTGTTCCAAGTTATTTTTATTGAGGATCTAAATTGAGTATCAATGATTTTGTAATAATCCGATATGCATACTGCATACTGATAAAAAAAATATGGGTTCTGTATAATTCTTTAAATTGTGATCGAATTTCCATCTTGTCGTATCGTACGCAATATTTGATAATACTGAAAGAATAGCCCATTTATTATATTTAAAGGTTTTTTTATATATTATGAATATGAAAAACTATGCACAATAGTATTTTTTATTTTAATACATAATACTAAATAAATTTTTAAAATCGATTATACTTATCTACCTGTTGAAATCTCAAAAAGTAATCTAAAAGTTGACGTTTCAAAAAACACCTAATTAACAGGAAATAAATCAATGTTTTAAATGAAATCTAAGAAAATCCATAGAATTAATAAAAAACATAATCACTTTTCAAAGACAGATTATTTTTTATTAAAAAAAATAAAAAGCCATCAAAGTTGTCAATTAAATTATATTGAATAACAGTATTATCAGATCATACAACTTCAAAGCCACCAAAAAACTAACAAAATGAACCACCTAATCGAAAAATCATTAATTTAAAATCAAATACTGTTGTATTATTGCATTTTTTAATTAACCGATTAACGAAAGCACTCGTGCGTATTTTAATTAATCCCACAAAGAACAAATCACTCAATTAGTAGGTAGTATATATCGATGGTGCAATTCGAAAATCCCAAAAACATAAAATGTAACAGATTGTGTCGTTGCGAACGGGACGTCCCCGCGAAAGGGATAAACTAATTGGCCTTTGGATTTATTTGGATGGGGCGCTGTTTAATTAGAACGTCGGTGGGCGCGGACCACCTTTTGGAGAGCAGATGTTTTATTGGTACTGTTTGATAACGCCCTTGTCCCTAAAAAATTGTAACTTATCAGTTATATATGTAACAGTTTATTATCTCTAAAACACGATACCATTATGATCTATTTTTTCTTAAATTCATTTATTCATTTAACATACATATATAAATATTTTCATAAATTATGTACTTATTTATTCATAAAGATCACAGAATTAAGACATATAATTAACAGAATTATATAATAAAATAATAATTACTATCTAATAAAAGAGATAAAACCATGCAATGATTAAAACACAGTGCATAAAAAGTAATAAAACAAAAGTCAGAATATACATATATATGATTAAGTCTACTGACTGACCATAAAAGATTATGTTATTCAAAAATTACTGCTTAAATTTTCTTTCACTCAAATGGAAGATGTCGGTACTATTAGATAATTTTGTTGAGCATAGTCATTGTTCTTTGTGTTAGCACAATAACTGTATAGTTAGTTCTTCTTTTTGCGATGTCTTACATAAGTTATCGATACATACAGATTAATATTAATTAGAATGACAGTTCCCATTGTACCGGGCACGAGTCATGGGTTGTTATTTCAAACAGATGTCAAAGACCAATTATCGAATAATTAGAAACATTTTGTGGGAGAAAATTTAATTTCAGATGAAACCAATAGTTCTGCATGGATGCAAAACTGGGAAGGAGAAATAAGGAAGGCCATACAGGTATTCAAAAATAAGATTCTCTGGAGAATACAATATAACCAATAACTAAAACGTTGAAGTATGTTTAGAGTGCATTCCTATTATTTATGTTTTAAATATTCGTATATTTAAGAACAATTTCTTTTTTATTAATGTAATGAAAACAGTGTGAAAAAGTTTTTTTATGATCTTGTAAAGATTGCTACAATGTACTTTATTCCAAGATAAGAAACTCTTATTCGTAACTAAACTTTTTTTTCACATTGTGAATATCCAATATGATTCACGAAAATCGTAAAAATCACGACTATTTGAGTTTTTACATAATTAAATTTATTGAAAATATTCGTTTTTCGTCTTAAATAAGTGATTTAATTTATTAGATTTTTTACTCATTTAATTATCTTTTTATTGTTTATTTCGTCTAAGGTTACACCTTAGACTTGTAAAGCATATATTTAGTATGAAATTATTTCTGATAACTTTATTCTGTGCAACTAATAATTAAATACTCAAATATTAAAGAATTCTTGTAAGTTGTATATTTTTTGAAATTTCCGAATATATTTATGTTTTACAGACAAAATTCTTCGTATGTTCGTATTTATTTAACATAGTGAATATTATGAACTTTTTTGTATTTTATCAGAAATACGATGGTCTAGTATTGGAAAAGCATAAGGTAGCCATGTCTAGAATTTCTATTTTCAGTGCGGGGGTGTATATAACAAGCTCCGATAAATAATCGTTTACTGACAATTCGTCACTAAAGATACTAATTGTTAATTTATTACAATATTTTATAACACATACGAAACAAAATGAATACATATGAATAAAACTCAAATAAAGTACATTCATTATAATATATTGCATATTATCAACCTTATTTATTTATGTTCAGTAATTTAAGTTGAACATACTCGTATTAATACTATTCGGTTCATTCTAGTATTTGTATTCTTTTAAGTATTTTTTTCTCATTTTCAGTTTTATAGAATTTTATGGCGGTCATCCTATTTCCATATCATTTAAATTGTTGAACAAAAACGTAGGTCAGGAGGTATAATTATTTTTTTTTACTATTTTTCAATTTTCATTAAATATTTTCTGCGTTCTTTTCATAAACGCGTTAATCATTAAACTGTAAAATTTTTGTTTTTATATTAATTTCAAATGGAACTGGAATTCAGAAATGCTAAATCTTTTATGTATTATTGTGGAATGATTTGTATTTTTCTTTAATTTATTATGTAATCTATCTTTTGATAATCATAACAAAACCATCTTCAGTAGACCATTTTTTTTAAACATTTATTAACTCTTAGGTTAGGGTGTATAAGAAAACTTGTTCAGTGAATTATAATTATTCTTATGCAAAATGTACGATCAACACAAAAAGATTTACATTAACTGCGATTACCAATATATTACCCACACATCTAATTCCTAAGATCCAACGAATTGTTCTTTGATAGGTGGTTTCAATATAATTATTATATACGCAAACCATATATTATCTAAAAAGAAAATTGATTCTTTAGTATAAAAATATGAATAATTTTGAAGAAGTCATTTTAAGAAAAAATTTACCTTTAAAAACTTACCATGGAAGTTTAGCATACTTTAATATTTGAAATTTATATGATTTAAACAGCTCTACAATGAAAAATATTGTAAATATACTTAATTAGTTATAATGTTGCCCATAATAATTTTTCTTTATTTTCAATTCCACTGGGGAGTTAATGTGTTGAGATATTAACACATATTTTATTAAATTTTTCATATAATATGTATATATTATATATATTAAATCAAAACAAGTGTCGTATGTTACAATAATTTTAACTGATCATTTAAGTCACTTAGTTGAAAATGTATTAACAGCCAAAACTAGTCTCAAATTTTTAGAAAAACAATATAAAGTTACTTTTTATAATGAATAATAAAAATTTGGAATGTTTAATATGAAATAATAATCTTTTCTTAACAAAATATTATAGGGTTTTATATATTATATGTATTTCTTTTTTACACACGATGAAAATCGTTAAATAGGAAAATAATTTGCATTTTTTGAAGAACAACAAGACATATAGTCACAAAACTGTATGCGCTTTTTTGGACTAGGTTGTCTTCTATATTAAATAATTTGTTACTTTGGCACGTATAACAGGTAGATACGTTATATATATATATATATATTAAGGAAAAGAAATTATAAATCATTACAAAAATCATTTTAACATCTCAGCAGTACCATACTATTTTTATTTATAGATTTTTTAAATACGAAAACATATTTCTGTCTTCATTTGTTATTATAAATATTTTCCACAGTAATGGTTTCTCACCTATTAAATAAAATTAATTTAAAAAATTCGCGAAAGGTAAAATATTTTTTTCATATAATGGAATGATATTAATATAGTTTATTCGGTTGTTTTACTGTTCAATTAATGAAAGCAACAAAACGTATAAAAATGCGATTATACTTTTACATTTATTATGATGAAGCTTTACTAAAGTATTACATTAATTACAGTCGCCCTCATAGGTGAGTGGATAGTGGCATCCGACTAACGAGCCGAGGGTCATGGGTGCAAGCCCCGTACTGGTCGCAAATTTTACAAATATTTATTTATTTATATTATAGCCAGGACACGAATCCGAAACGGTTGAGCAATTGACGATTATGACTCATAAAAAAAATGTCAAAACAATCTTCACATTGTTTGTTATATCATCCATATGCTTCATTTTAGAGTGGACATGGTTTAAATAATACATTGATAATATATTTGGTATCGAGGAAAAGTTTGGTACACACTGTACAATTGTTTTCTCTATGAAGGTCCGATGGGAGCTTTTTTATATTTCGTTTACATGCTTGAAAAATGGTACTAATGTGATATAGGATTTTTTTCACAAATATTGCGCATTTTTTTGTGACGTGCATGATAATAGCAAACTTTATCGTCATAGCTTATCTTGAAAAGAGTTCTTTGAAATATTAATGTCGTAGACTGATTGATAGACGTATTAAATTTCAGATTGTTATGTAATAAAAGCTGTTACGAGAAATAAGCTATCAAAATATATTTATTATATCGCTCTTATTTTATTAACAATATCAAGAATTTATTACTGCTGCGTATAAAGAATAATGTTATATGATAATATAAATACTATACGAATTGTATTTGTAAATTGAATACAGACAACAAATATTACTTTTATTATAACGTCCAATTTCTTTTGATCAATGTTATTCATTATAAATACGTATTCTATGTAGTTATAAAACTCAATTTTTAGCATAAAACTTGTGTTTTTATTATATTTATTACTATTAAAAAGTTACATATTTGCTAAAAAAAACAGGAATTCAGACTATGCTTTTCACAATTGCAATACCAAAGTATGTATAGTTACCAATATTTAAAGATCGAACCGTTTTGGCGAATGACATATTTTAAAAAGCTAAAATATTATGTCGGTATAGTTATGATAAAGTTTTTTTTAACTTTATTTGTAGACAAAACAGAATATGTGCGAATGCTGCAAAATGTTGTACAATACATTGAAAAATACTTTGTTAAAATATCGTATTTTCTAGACCACGCTACAATATTATAATGTCTAATCGTTGTTTCTAGAATTGACTGATACTTATTTGATAATAATATGTCCCTTTAATAAATTCATGAACACAACAAATTAATAATATTATTTATTTATGAAAGAAAATTGTTGAGTTTCAATTATTTTGAAACAAAAAATAATTATAAAGGCAAAATTAAACGAAACAACTTGACAACAACAAAGAGTTCCTTGAATGAGTATTGATTTACTTCGGATCATAATATATTCTTTTTTAAATCTATATTATAAGTAAAAATAGAATAAACGACCAATAAACACTTTTAAATAATTACACTATCATTAGCCATGTGTAAAATTAAGAAGTTTACTCATATTTAGAGTGTGTTTTCATTATTGTGTATGATAATATTTTACAAATTTCTCTATATTTAAATGTAATTATTGAAAAACATTTATTGCAATTAAAGTTTATTTTAGTGGTTTTTTCCTCGAAATACTCTGAAAATATTACATTTTCATAAAATGTTCAGACAGATAACGTATATTTTTATTATTATCACAAAAAATACTTCTTTATATTACATAGAATTTTCTTCTAAAATTATTTGTGTTTACAATGTTTTTTGTGATTGATAACAAAATAAATAATATGTTTGTTTTTGTCAAAAATATTCTCGAAGAAACTATACGAGTGTCAGTTAATATCTTATCATTCATAAAATTCGTAAATAATTGGAACATTATTCAACATCAGCATTTATAAACAAACAAATTAAATGTGGATTATAGATATTAACAGAAAACGTTTTCTTTGATAATATCTTGTCTGAAACTACCTACACTATACATATATTAAACCGTAGAGTGCAAGAACTTTTTTGGTTTTAAATATGTCATTCATAATGTAATTAACTTAAAAATGTTATTTTATATTTATATCCTTTTTACCACGTTTGCTACGAAACAAAACATATGGATCTTCATAATATGAAGATTATTTTGACAGTTTTTTAATAGTAATAATCGTCAATTATTAGCTCAACCGTTTCAGGTTTGTGTCCTGGCTACAATACAA
>JAPMAE010003564.1:977-15189 GCA_036584705.1 Rhyacophila sp. 25_7
GATCTCAAGATATGCAAAAACGTTTGGTATAAACAAGAGTCGGAAGGGTAGTTGTGCAGGATGGATCATGTGAAATATCTTGCAGCGGCATATCATCATCACATAATGTCATTCGATACTTAAACATTCAGTGAATTCTATTTTTTTGTAATCATCAGCCGAATCAAAAATGAATTGAATACAATATGATAGATATCCATTTTCTTATTAATTGTTTTCTAGTTTTAATGGTATACACGCGAGTATTGAGACAAGTAATAATGCATTCATTGAAGTTTTTAAGTAATTCAATACTCATTCATATATATAAGCATATCCAATATGAAACGAAGCATATGTGTCTTCACAATATAAAAATTGTTTTTGATATTTTTTTTACGAGTAATAATTGTCAGTTATTAGCTCAACCATTTTGGCCCATATCCTGGTTTCAAATACATACATAAAAAAACCTGTGTAGTTTTTGCTAACTACGGGATTTAAACTTTAGACCCTCAGGTCGTGAGTCAGATACGCTACCACTCACCTACGAGGGTAAAATTCATAATATTATACACATTTTATTTCAGACAAGTGACTTGTCCCACCTACTTTCAGAGAGATGAGTATCCTGTCTTACTTAACAGTTTATATTAACTAACTAAATAAAATCACTGGGGAATACTATATTTTTATCATTTATATTAAAATTATTATTATGAGTGTTCTCATTTTCAAAATTAACACGTTAAGAGATGATAACGCAAAAACTATGAATACGTTTACTCACTCCATTTGCCGCAATCTACGATACGTGTCGTATTTTTTATTACAGATACAATCGATACGACCAGTTAAACAGAAGTTTGTAAGCTCCTCCTGTTCAATGTTACTAAGCGTACGAGTCGCACACGCTCGCATATATATTAATATATTTTATTATCATAGCAACTTTCTGTTTTCTTTTTCATTGGGGAAAATGAATTAATTTTTATCGCTACTTATGCTGAAAATAATATGAAAAAAAAATAATCACTCGCAAGTGATCTGCGATAATTATCAGATTTGTCTTAGGAATAAACTTGTCAGCTTCCTTAAGTTTTTAATGCTGTGTATTGACTATCGAGTACTAGTATGATTGTATATTCATATTTGCTGACAATTGAATTATGGAATTCATGAAAACGTAAGCGATGTTATATTTTTACGGATATTTGATTTTGGATTCATATCTCTCCGCTTAAAGTTGTCATATGCAACACAGATTTTTATACTGTTAGTCAATTCATCAAAAATGTTTATTATAACTTCATTTACAACCAATCCCGATCATGGACACTAAAATAGAAGTGCTTTGCAATTCGGTTGCGATGATCGATCACTTATTGTCTATTTCAAATAGAGTTTAAATGCAACAATCATAACAAATAGAAAACAAATCATTTCATATTTGAACACGATTGTACCGGAAGAACGATCGACCCTGTGACCCGGTTGTTAAAAGTTATACTAGCGCACCTCCAACGAACACCCTCTCGAAAGGACATCACAATAATTTGCACTTCTTTGTAGAGAAGGTCAACCTTTTGAAGAATACTCATATGTATATTGTCTCATATTTTTTTATATAACGTGATACTTATTTCTAATTAACCCTGTGTAAAACTATATTAAACCAATACCATAAATAAATAAATACTATTAATTTTTATTAAGTTCTTATTAATTAAAACCATTGTGTTTTCTAAATTAGATATTAGGCCTTAAAATACACAAATATATATACGTTCAGAATACAGTAATAGATTACTCATAAATAAGGTAAATTAGACATTTATAATTAATAAAAAAAAATCTGGAGACCTGTTAGAACTTGATGAAATAGTATAAATCTATGATGTATTATTCTAAATTGTAGAAGTCAAAAAAAAAAAAAAAATCAAAATACGATCGAGTTTACATGAGTTATTTTATGTCCAAAAAAGCTAATTATTAAAATTTTACGTTATTGTTACGACTCTGTGGCGCAAAAATATTCTATTTCCACAAACAAAAACCTACATCTGATGTGAAAAAGTGTCTTTGATAATTAATAATTCATAAGTTTTAATGTTTATTTTTTTTTACCCATAATATTTAGTTCAGTGGACATTGTAATAATTGTGCATTCAGTTCCGTAATTGGTAAAACATGAAATCACGAGATGACTCCAAACCGTTGAATATTAATAAGTTCACAAATCAAATTTTACTCATAAACTGTTGACGTAATCTTAATATTATTAGAATTCATATGTGGCTTCAATGAGAACTCTGCCGTTTTGGCTAATATTAATCTATATGAGCCCGCCCATTTATTGCATGAAAAATTAAGAACATCATTTTTTTCCATCCCAAAAAGTAATTGTGCAAACACGGAGAACAATGGCTGTTTTCAACAAAATTATCGTATGTATCGACATCTTCAACTTGAGCAACAGTGAGGTCAGTGTTTTTTTATTTCTATAAATTATTTTTGAATCACAAATTTATTACGCTCATTTAATTCATGTATTTATTACATGCTTAATACTCGTAGCTGTGTTTTTTATCTCTTGTATTACTTGTTCGATGTTTCGATGTTATTGTATTTCAGTAATGAATTATTTCTCTTTTGTCATGATTGCATCTAATTTAAAAAATGTATATTCGTAATATTAAAATATATTTATTAATTAAATATTGGTTTTTTATTTTATTTCACACTGTACTCAATGAATTGGGATAATCAGAAATATACACTCTTGTAGCATACGATTGGCTTGAATATTACTGTTTTTTTATCTTTTGAAATTTGCCTCAGATGCAGTATATTGTGATATCACCAGTGTTTATAAATATTGTTGACATTGAAAGAAAGGTCGCAAACCAAATGTTTGCCGCTACTGCTGGATAAAATTCGTTATACGGGCTTTATTAAGCTAACGCACAACACCCTGACTCGTTTCATCTCCAGTATATCACTTTTTAGTACACATTTGACATCCAGCGATACCATCATAATGTTTTTTTTATTACACTCCCAACAACTCGTAGCGCTGTCTCGCTCCCGCTTGAATCGCCGCAACTCTATTACGACAGGGACGGCGATAACTTTTGTGCAAGTAGTAAAAAGTTGTAATTTATGTGATCAGCTGATGTGGAGAAAAAAACCTGTACACATAAACAAACATTCGTGCATGAGATTTTGTGTGTGTTGGCGCATTGAGGTAGGTCGCTAACGTAGAAAAAGGATGGAGGTAATAAATAAATTCTTGAAGACATTTAAGATTTCCTTCTGCAGTAGCTTGTACAACTTAGAATATCTGAAATTTACTTTCATAAAATATTGTAACGTTGTCTATGGAGCTTTTATCTATTTTTCTAAGAATCTGGTACGCCGACCTTGTAAGGACCAAGAAACAAACCAAACCGATCATTTAAGAAAGGCGGGAGACGCAAATGATGAAAAGGACACAGGGAGTGAAGACAATGCCATTCAAACAAAAAAGAGATCCACCACTAACCCACCAGTACTCACAATCGCGATAATGCTCAGTTGCCTGCCTGACCATTCACGAAAAGATTATTTTTTTTTAATTTTCCACATTTGATTTTAAACCTGCCGTGTGCAAGTGTGTGTGTGTGTGTGCTGAGAAGAAATTTAGAAAAGAGAAAACATGAGTAGCAGTTTGCCTCGTCATTCAGTCCATGGTGGCATGGGTATCCTATGCACCCCTTATGGTCTTATAGTGTCCTATCCACCCCGTAGTCAATTCGGCCGTCCAACCACAAACAAGACGAAACTTTGGAAGTCTATGGAAAATGCTCCCCAAAAGATACCGCGAATTTGCTGAATGCCTTAAAATTAGCCTCGGTGGATACCGTGTCCGCGTACCCCATGAGACCCGTATGAGAGCGAATCCCGGTGAATAACTTCAATGATCAGGAAGAAAAATATTAAAATGATTAAAAACAGTTATATTATTTTTCTTTTAATCATATCCGCTTCGAAACAAAGCTTATGGTTATTAATTTATTCACAATGTGAAGATTATTTTGACAGTTCTTTTACGAATTTATTAGCTTAACCAATTTGGTCCATGTCCTGGTTTTAAATACACGTGAAAAAATCCACTCAATCCACGAGGGCGACAAATACACACATATTATGTCATATACATACAAATTATGTAAATATTTTTAATAAAAGTGAAATTACTTGTAGGGGTTAAAAATATTTGTTTTTAATAATTTTTCTCAACCCTCTTTTTGTATTTGCTCAGTATTCATATAACACGGTTTAACACAAGGTGGCATTTAGGTGAGTTGTCTGTATACTTTTGTCCTAATAATTTTGTTTTAAATTATGACTATCTTCGTCTGTTATGACATTTTTACCTAATGTCTCATATATGACATTGATATTCATGTTTATAAGTATATTATGCGTAAAAAGATTGGTATTACGTTATTTAATAGCAAACTTTCTTATGCTGAAATTTTATTACATCAAGTATAGGAGAAATTGACAAAAGTCTCGAAGTTGTTCTCCCATAGTATACAAGATTTTGAAAACATCAACATTATTAACATAAAAGATATACATACATAAAAATAATTATACTGAATTTTTCGATGATTCGGGATTCGTTGTAACCAGATTTAATACGATTATGTATATATATATACAAATATATCATCATTATAATATAATGGCGTACATACTATCAAGGTTGACAGTAATTACAATTAATTATTTTACTTTAGTTGTTGCCAACATCAGAAAAAACAACAACTATGTACACAAGACAATGAAATAACATTCATTTGCGAACATGAAATGATGATTTAAATTAATCATTTTTTACGTTTCACGACTTGTTTGTAGTTTTTTTTTTCTTCACGATTATGTATTAAAATACGAATACTCTATAATACCAATATGTTTGATTACATATGGACAAAAATAATATGTCTACATGTGGCGTTGTCGTAGGTCACGATCGGGTATAAATAACGGCTGCAATAAATATAAGTTAGCACTGTGGCAATAATAAAATAACTGAGCTGTGACATTACGCGGGTGCGGTACGTGAATGGCGAGCTGCGGCAACACCACGGCCGACGAGCGATGTGTTTACTGGACAATTAAACGTTAAACTGTCGCTTATGCGCGAAATAACTACTTCCTCGATTTTATGTGCGCCTAATACCGCAAGTTTAAATAAAGGGTTATACAAGTACATCGAAATAGAAAGTTAAAGAAAGAAACACGCTTTCATTCAGACGGATGGTGTGAAGTTATTATTACAAATAACTAATAAGGCCAATATTAGTTTCAAATTAATAAATTAATCTCCTTCGCAAAATCCCAATACGTTATTCATTATAACGTGTATTAAAAGAACTCACTGAAAGATTTTGATTTTTATTTTTTTCCAAGCGATGCTATTCAAAATTTTAATTTTTTTGAAACTTTCCACGAATAACTTCGATAGCTAAATACTTTAATAACTAAAATGCGAAAAAATGTATAGTATATATTTGTTGTAACGTCAAATATATCGGCCTATCGGGAAGGGCATTTAATATTAGAATTATTTAGCTTGTGCCAAAAGGGGAGACGAGACATCCATTCTCTTTTGGTCATCATTTATCCATCCACAGATCATAATTTCAATGTTTACAAGAATGTTGAATCAATTTTTAACATTAACAAAAGATGTTTAAAATAAGACAGACAGAAAATTTTAGAAATACATCGATACAAATTTATGTCAGATGTACTTTTAGTTAGTGACATATTAAATTTCGTCTCTTCTCCTCGTCGAATATACAATTAAGTTTTAAAAATTGATAGTCATTACTATTTTTTATTGCAGTTATCATTTTACTACGAAAATTCCAACAAAGACAGTGGAGTATAAACTTAATGAAAATGAAAGGTAGCTGTTGTAAAATACTCGTATATATATATTATTTTAAATGACAATATTATTAGTACGAGTGCATAATAGATTATTAATATGAAATTTACTTCTTATTTCATTCCTTTACATATTTTGTTATGTAACTAGGGTTTTATTTATGTTTTTTTTTACTTTTTATAAAAATTCATACTCGTTAATTAGGTAAAATATACTATACCTAACATAAGTGTTTCCAAATATTTATAATGTTATGTTTCTCTCTTATAATATTGCTAAAGTACGTGAGACTGTAAGAAAATATATGTAAAAATAGAGGTCACATTTAAGATTTTGTTATAAGTTGAAAATGTTGTAACAGTCGAAACCGGGCATTCTAGAACAATTTATCAAACATATACTCTGTTAATACTTCATTATAGTGTTTCTTTAAGGATTGGTGGTAGATAAAATTAATTATATCACATTTGAAGTTATACCGTATCAAAATTCGTTAAACTCTCTTTTTCAATGACTTTTCTCACAGCGGGGGTCTCCAAACTATAGCCCACGAGCACTACAACTCCGGCCTGCGGCTCCGAAAAATTTGCGCCTAGTCCAGAACTACAATATGTTGGTATGATGAGCTAGCTACGTCTTGACTCGGGACTTAATGGAGGTTCAGTGTGGCTCTAATGCTAAAAAGCTTAGAGAGCCCTGTCTTATAGTATACTTTTACGCATAAATGATGCATTGTATTGTTTTGCACTTAATGCAATTAATATATATATATATTATTAAAACTAGTTACGTATGCTTGATTACACGATATAAATCAATAAAAAAAACCCTCAATATTAATTTGCGAAAACAAAATGACACAATCGTATTTATTTTCTTAAATAGATATATACGTAAAATGCAATATAACAATCAATTTATATAGAAAACTGGTTAACATTGGCACAAAACCAAGTTATAAACGCTGACAAGTTCGTCTGTAATAGTGAAGAATTTGCGATCAAACGATAGTGTCTACAGTATTTTGCAACTTTGTCTATCCGGTAATAATCTATTCCATTCAATCTATTTATTATTATTAAATGAATTGATGCATAACAAATACAAAATGAATAAAAATAATATATTAGAAATGTTTTTTATTTACATAAAAAACTCTCATCTGTTTCAATACTTCTGAGGAAACAACTTGTGTGTAAAGTATAAGATGACGTTCCAGACCGTTCGATAGATTCTTTATTAGTAAATTGGAATATAAAAGAAACGACAGGATATGAATACAATCTCATTATATGGAATCAATTTTGTAATAAATTTGAACTGAAAAGTGTGTTTACACTTCCATCATTAACAAAATCAGTTGTTGTCTCATCTTTAACTTAAATAATGTCAAAATATTAAATAATTTAGATTTGTTTTCCAACTACTTTATATATTTAGAGAAAAAAAATACTGTAACATTGTGGTATCCTAAAACAGGTTTTGAGGACCCATTACTGACTCGCTAGTACACTCAACCGCGATTATACGCAGTCGCCTTCCTGATACTTTCACAAATGATTTTTTTTTCTCATATATTATTTTAAGCCTGTCTGTAGTGGAGCTGGATGGTACGGTATCACCATGCACTTAACTGCGAAAATGAAGTACACATAGGAAATAAATGAAATAAAATTGGCTTTTAATCTAATCTTCTGAGATATGAGGTGCTTTGTGCACGGTTTACTGACGACTTAAGGTCGATTCGTATCTACCAGCACGGAGCATGTCCAGCACGTAGCGTTGCACACACAGCAAAACATTCTCGGCGATAATGCTGGCTGGTGCTGGTCCGTGTCTGCACTGATACGCTCCGCTCACGTTCGCTAGTTATGAACGTTCCTATATGAATACAGGTTTGAAGGACGCACCACTGACCCAAACGTACTCACAACCACGATTATGCCCGGTCGCCTGTCTGACCCTTCACGAAAGCAATGTTTTTTTTCCACATTGATTTTAAGCCTGCCCGTAGCGGAGTCGCACGGGACGGTATTACCATGCACAGTGTGCTATAAGAAAGGATTTAAGAATGAGTAGCAGTCTGCCTCATCATTCAGTCCCTGGTGGTATGAGGTGTCCTATGCACCCCGTCCTATATGATTAGTATGTAATGATGTTTTTGTGTCTGCCACGCTAAGTGCTGGACACGCTCCGTGCTGGTAGATATAAATCTACCTTTAATCGACCCGGCCGTCCAAGCTCGATAACGTTGAATTAGTTTGGGAGTTTGCGCAAATTTGCTCCGCGTATAATGCCGCAAATCTTGAAAAGCCTTAAAATTGGCCCTGGCAGACACCATGTCCACATGCCTTATAGGACTCGTGTGAGGACGAATTCTGGTGAATAGCTCCGTACAAGATGAAATCACCTGCGGACACACCCATAGAACGTGTTCAGCCCTCTCTTGACCATGTCCATGTCGGCAGTTTGGCTTATCTATAAGCTTGCCAGGCTCGTAGAAATTGACTATAAACTTGCCATGTCCAATCAGAAATTGACTGGTCCAATGTGAGGGCGTGAATCCCTTCACTTTGTACCTCCGAGACACATCTGAATAGAATAGAACGTTTACCCTTTGCGGCTGAATGCCGTCTATCTCTTCGGGCAGATATAAAGGGCGATCTCATATACTAGTCGCAATAACAATTGATATCCCATAACAGTCATGATTTTCTTTTTAAAAAACTTGACTTTAATTGCGTGCAAACTTCCAAATGAAACGCGAATTATATGCTTTGTTAACTTATAACCGATAGTTACTCTGGCTAAACAGGTATTTTTTGAAATATGAACCAAACATACAATGTAACAAGTCACCATTAATCATTATAATACTTTCTTTGCAAAAAAAGTCGCACGAGCGGCAAGTCCGCGCGCAGTCAAGAACATTGTCCATGTATTAATACTCGTAGTTTCAAGCTTTGTCAAAAAGCCCAGTGTCAAGTAACAACCTATTCATACCGACGTAAGTAAAATCAGTTCTCATTAACAAAATACGTGTTGTATGATCGATGAACTACATGTTATCATTGAACATTAAGTGTTTTACTGCTTTCTTTTTAAAATTATTTGCAATTATAATACTGAACAAGACCTATAAGACCAGAAAACTATAGAAAAATCACTGAAGGAATCGGAGCTGTTTTATATGAATATACTTGGTAGCTTCTTCTAACTAGAAGAGATATGCAAATTATTTTAGTGCAAACGATTCGATGGAGAGTAATCTTGATATTAGGGTTGCAAACCAGGATCCCGACTTTCTAAAGTAGCGGGAGACCAGATAAAAACTGATGCTTCAAAATACCGGGACTGGATGTATGAAAACCGGAGTTTTTGGTATATATTTTTCAAAAAATATAAATCACTTTTTTTTTAGTTTCCATATTGTAAGTAAAGCAAAAAATGTCAATAATTGATGTGATTTGCAAACCCCTCACACCACGTGTCCCAACTGTGCTAGCTGATGATGCGATCGACCGACGGACTGAATACATGTGTCCTGTGATTCATTTGTAAAGAAGCATACGTTGTGGTTAGTTTTGGTTTTATGTCGTGCTATTCTTCAAAATCTATTTCTCCGACCAGTACGGAGTCTCAGTGGGCGTTCTCGTCATCATGTTACTTTTCTAACCATTTGCGTTCAAAATTAAGCAATCAAACATTAGACCCGGTGTAATTTTTACGATCTTATCATTTAAATTAACCAAAGATTAAGAGAAACATTTTTTTTTAAATATTTGATTAATAAAACTATTTATACTAAAAAGTTAGGAATATTATTTATGTTCGTTTAATTTAAAGCCATTTGCGTTATTGTTAAAAGTTTATTAAAATTAAAATGTGATTTTTCTGAATGTTTTTATTTAATTAATAAATCGTCACTTCTAATCTACAATCATAACGAAAGCTTCTATAAATATCGGGATTCCGGTATTCGTAAAATTTCAATACCGAAAATAGCAGTTTTGGTAAAAGGGACCTGTTTTGTGACCCCTGTCTTGATTGTAGTTATGCTTAACACAAATAAATTAATGCGCCACATAATTATCATCATACTCGTATATGTAAATTTATTAAGTGCAATACAAAAATAAAAAAAAAACCAACAATATTTTAATCAAAATGTGTGCTAACATTTTATTAATCACCCGAAATGACAGATATCATTGTATCGAGTACACTTTTATTCACCACCTGCAACCATGAGCAATTAATTAATCTCATTTTAATAATAGCACTGTGTCAAGTCGATGCGATATTAATTATTTTAATTTTATCACTCAATTACGGATCGATTTATTGTTCATAATAATAATCGAGAAAGATTAATGCAGCAGTGGCGGCCGGTGACGGGTGGGGGCGTGATTCCCAATCCACGAGCGCGACGCTCAAAACTCAGGTGTCCGAAGAAAGATTTTATCGCGGGGATAATACTATACCATACTTCTAATAACCATAGCTTGTGAGAACTAAAACGGGACCAGTTCGACAAGATTCTTTTTTCTACGGTTTCATCATCAAACATCCATTTTTCCATACTGATACAAAATTAATTTCAGAAATTAAACAAGTATATAATATTTTCTTACTACAATAAAAAACGTGTTTGATGTTAATGCTAAACTCATCTAACATCAATTATTTCGCTTATAAAACGTACAATAGTAACAATTTGAATACCTTTCTTCTCTACATACAAAAACTCACAAACACGTATTTAGCAGTGTCATCTAATTAAGTAAACGAGACTTAAATGTCGATTGATCAACCAGAAGATGCATGCATGTAAAACTATGTTGTCAACATCTGAAAAATGTGGAAATGTATGGAGTTATATTCTTAAGCCCGTCATATGTCTGTCACCCATGCCACTCCAAATATTTCAAACAAATCAGAATTTCAACAATCAACCTTTAAAGAAGGTTAAGTTTTTAAGTAATTTGTAAGAATACTTGGATCAGTTACAGAAAATTTTCTCATCCATACCAATAATTCTGAGCTCTTTGAATAGTTCGCATCTAATATAATATATATTAATATTTGAGAGCAAGGATACTTAATTATGTAGATCAATTTGCTACATACGCTGGATATAAAGTTGTCCGAAAGACGTTTGTAATAAATCCAAAATATTTCATCTTTGGGCCTCCTTCATAGAAAATGAGCGGACATTATCAGAGGGAGAGAACTAAAAGACAAAAACATTTGAGAGTAGTTGTGTGGCTAACTATGGATCCGAATAGACCATAGCATTAGACCATCATCGTCTTTGATCATTTAGTCCAGGAGAATGAAGCCTGCGACCGTATGTCCAAACCTGCTGTCCATATTGAGTTATAGAAGTGTTAAGGCCTGCCCAAATATTTTTGTTGCTTGCGGAATACGAATTTAGAGGAATACAATTAAAAACATTGGGCTTTATGGGATTTAACATTAGTATACACGAGGCCTTCCGGAAATTTCCCCACCTCTGTGGAAGCCTACGGAACCTTTTCTTCAAATTAGTCTATCAAACTACGTTTTAAGTTGTGTGAGTTTACCATTTCTGAAACTTAATCGATTAAGTAAGTGGGTTGTATTGTTTTACTCATTTTAAAATATCTAAATGCAACTATTTAAAAAAAAAATGCATTCGTAATTATCGGGATTATAAGTGTCAAATTATAGGTTAACAAATATTGGACTGTATTATAAACATATGATATTGTGGCGTTAATTTGCCTACATTAAAACAATCAATTGGTTGAGTTCCGATAAATACTTGACGTGTATTCACAGTATTTGTACATTAACATAGTACTAAGCTTGCTGCACTAAATCAAATCCAATGACCCGTCGTACAAACTGAGTAATTTATTATCTTTTAGGCCCGGCACGTGAGCAGGCATTCGCTAATACCCGCCGTCATCTTTAATTATTTAATAAACAGTTTGCGCGAGCAACACTGTTTGTCTCAGAACCAATTGATAGAAACGGAATGGTTAATTTGCGAATGACTGAGAAAAATATATATTTTGTCACTTCGGCTTCATGCAAATGTTTTGATTGCATGTCAATTAATTTAACTCTTTAGCGTGGTATAACATTTATACCAAACATGTATTACTGTTAAGTTATCCATCTATTCAATACATATAAGCAGTAATGGATTAGCCCTTTACCAAAGTAAGTATGTGCTTAGCCAACAGGGGAAGATAAATAAATTTTTCATATTATTCAAATTACTAAACTAATTAAATTTATAGACATTTTCAAAATTTAATGAAAAATGAAAACGTACTGTTTATAAAGCGTTTTCTCTTATGTCATCATGTTTATCCTGCAAAATAAAGTATACAGGACTTACATATTGGAGCTATACAAATTTAAAATTACAAGGGGGCAGGGCAAAAAAGCAGTTTGTGCTTAGGCCATCTAAGGGTCTTAATCCGGCCCTGCATAATTAGCACATCGCATTACGGTTGCATATAAGTGTAGACCGTCGTTTCTCAACGTGAGGTCGTGATAGGATGGTGAAGGAGATAAGGGTGGTCGCAATCTGTCCAAAAAATAAGACCCATATCCAAAAATTCTTTTTACTAATATAATATCGTGTATTATATTACAATGTTTGAACCTGTTTGTTTGTCGTTATTTGTTGCAAGTGTAAGCACATTCTTAATCACGTTAGTAATGTAAAACTTTGATAAACGTTAAAAAAATCAATAAAATGCGACCAGCTACGGGACTTGAACCTGCAACCCCCGCTTACAAGGCACGCGTGCTATCTACTAGTCTAATAAAGAGCAAACAACAAAATTCGTTTTATAAAACCCGAATCCAGTTTTCTCCGATAGAATTTCGGACCAAAATACTCTTCAGCGAAAAAAACAGTGTTTCCGCTTTTTAGTCTATTTGCGAGCCTTATTTTCCTAATCATATTCCGTTCCAAAACCGTCCATATGGATTTCCACGTGTGCAACTTTCCATCAGTTTTTTAATCACGTTTGCACAATTTGGTGAACGTTTTTAGTATTACTTTGTTAGTAGTATTTTATTGCATTGTGCTTGACGTACATATACGATTATACTTCTTCAAAGTGAATTTTGAGTGGACGCATTTGGTCGTTCATACTCCTAGATAAGTTAAAAGAATATTATGTGGTTTATGGACAACCCTTAAGGCCATTTAATAGAAAAAATATATATATATATGGTCAATACAGCATATACATTCATTTACATATTATTATAGAACTACATGCACAACTGCAGTATTTCAACTTAAACCCACGAAAAAAATATAAATTGATTCTTTTTCATTATTAATTCATTTTCAATTTCACTTTCTTTTTATAGACTCGACGGTGACTCATAAAAATGATCCGACTCGATGAGTTATTAGATCGATTCATTAGTGGGCGAGTGTAGAATTTACATCGGGATATTATCGAGACAGTCGGCACAATGGGCGTCGCCAACGACTGAATTATACAGGTAATGATTGGATTCATATTGTCAGATATGTTTTATGGCTTGAAAATAATCAATAATACTATTATTACGACTCGAAAATTTTATTATGTATAAACCGCCGGTCTAGTTGCAAGTGAACGTGTTGAGAAGTACATTCGATAAAACATCATAATATATTGAACAGAGTTCATGCCTGGCAATAAATCAATGTTTATTATTATTATTAAAATAAAATAGTTTTAAAGCAGTTATTAGTCATACGTGTACAATGATTGTTGGAGGTGTCAATATAAACAAATTATTCCTCTAACAGTTAACTCTTGATTTACCGAGGTTGGGTCGACTGCACAGCTAACTTTTTAATATAATATTTAACAAATAATTCTAATACAAGCTGATTTAAGATGTGTTTTATGCATTTACGTAAAAAAACGAAAATCAGATATTCAAAGAATCAATTTTATACTTGTTTGTACACAATTACGGACAATTTATTTTATTTTAAACAACAAATATAAAATCTGATACGAGAGTGACACAAAATGTGTACCCTAACACGAGTAAGTTAATTGTCACTATAAATGCATCAATGGTCGTGTATTATAAAGGTTTTCCAATAGGGACTTCCGAACTTTGACAGTTGATAGCGGCTATACTGTTGAAGCGACATCTGTCAAATTTGCTGTCATTTATTCAGTCTGTTTAGCCAAATCACCATGGACGAATATAGGGTTCAACAACACGTGCAAATGATAAAATTGTTTTATTAAAATGGGTGTTCTGTTC
>JAPMAE010003566.1:3287-15188 GCA_036584705.1 Rhyacophila sp. 25_7
TGAATTTTTGTTGCTGTGTTCTAATACATTTCCAAAATTCTCAATTCTTTATTGGTGCAACTTCAATCACTAATGGACACGATAAGTTGTTAGTATTTACTTAGTTCTTCAAATTTTGAATATTCATTCATCTGTGTTCTTCTCGGGATAGATTTGCTGTGGTTGAAAAATTTTAACTTTGGAAAATTCTACATAAATTTATTTTAGTTAATTAAGCCTTTTTGTTGGTTATTAAAAAGTTCAATTTATCAAATAACGATTAATATGACGAGATGATTATGATACATGTTTAAATAAAAAATAATAATAATAAAGCTTTTTTCATAAATAAAATAACTTATAAAAATGGAAATGTAATTTTTCACCACTTATTTTTAAAAAATGTATATCAATTTTAATATTATCGTGAATCCTTCAAACGATATTGAGATATGTAGAATAAAATAAATGTAAAACTTTGCTTTACCTCATTACTAGAAATAAGGCATTATGTAAAATATGCTTGGTTTAATAGCGATTACAAATAGCATTAAGAATATACTTGCAGCATTTGAATCACGAGAGAATGCAATCGAATTGATTATCTGTCGATAGATTTTTCTGCTCCGTGCAAATGAATTAGGATTCAAAAAAACCAGTTGCAGACGAAATGGGAAAGGTTTTATCAACATTCTTGCTGTTTTAATGAGGCCTACAGCATGTATGTCCGTCAAACAAGATCGGTTGTGAGTTTTTACGCGGATGTGTAATGTTATTTGATATTTTGTTATTCATGTAAAAAATATTTCAGTATAATCAAACTTAAGGTATTCAAGTACGCTCGGGAAGTATTATCAATTATCAGTATGTTCTTACGGAAAATTAATTAAATTAATTAACTATCATGATATCATTAATTTTTCAAATTGGCAACTATGATTATTTTCTATTGACATCTTAAAAACATTTATTTCTTCAAATAATGTATGCCCTCATATTAAACAAAATTTATTTCGATCTTGTAATAAATTATACTATATTTATTGTTTTCTACAAAATTATCTAGTCATACTTAATGTCAGCATTACAAATGCGAATTATAATATATTTAACAAGTTTAAAAACCTGGTTATTACGAGTGTCATCAAATAATTACGCCATTATTACATTGGTTATAATAAACTATATCATAATAAACTGTTTTTCAAGTTGTATCAAGTCGAAGTTAAATATAATTACACGGGTCTTATATTAAACAATTATAACAATAAAATTCAGTTTTTTAAAAGATATATGTTAACGTTGTTATTTAGTTTTACATATTAATGTAATTATTATCGCAAATATAGTAACATTTTAACCATCCGACGGATGAAATATGAAAACCTTTGTATAAGAAATGTATTTTATGTTCGCTTTGATATATGCCCAATAGTTTTGAATTCATATAATTATACTCTACGAAATAACATATTTTTATATCGATTTTCACGAAACATACATAAAAATATACGATCGGTATTGTCTATTAGCATCGATTTTACTTAAATATATATTATAGAGAATTAGATATAAAAACAACATTATAATTTTATTAAATCTACAAATTTACAAAGCGATTTTTTTTAAATTTAGGATTACAAGAATACATTTTTTTAGATAGTATTTGGACACTAAAGTTTTTTTACCACAACACTATATTTATTGAATGGAAATCTTCCAAATCACTGAGTAGGTCTCTATATTTAAAAAAAAAATGTATATTCAGTAAAACGATGACCAAAGTATTTATATAATATATTAAACATATGCAAACATGACATTACTTGTAAATTTATAATTTATTTTACAATATGGGAGATTAATCAGAAAGGTTGAACTGGAAGGTGGTCGAAGAAGCTCATCCAATCTCCTTACTAAATTTCTTAGTAAAATTTCTTATCTTTTCTAAAAGTGTCAGGCAATATTTTTTAAGCAGTTTTTCAACGATTATCTTTATTTCACATTATTTCTTTACTATAACTATAAACGGTTTTGTTGAGGCAGTGTATATTAGGTATTACATATAATAAGCTTTTACTAAGTTGAATTCAGTTTCAATACATTGTTTTTTTGTTTGTTATAAGCAACATATGATTTTTATATTGTATTACATACAATTATATAAAAGTGATAAAAACTTCTTTTCTCTTTCTTTCTTTTCATAAGATTAAAATCACCTAAAATCTGTTGAATTGTCTAAAACACGAAAAGATTTTAATAATAAAAAAATACTAATTTCTAATTATTTTAAGTCTACAGATTTATTTAAATGCTTTCATTCAAAATCCAACAGGTTGCGCTTTCATCAAAAGCCTAAGCACTTCCGGAAATGGCGCTAAGCATTATGCCACCCCTTTGCGTGACTTATGAAAAGCGGAAGGCGGGTAACTGGTACCCGGAAATGACAACGCTAGTCGCTATTAAAATGTTGCCATTACGCTTTATTCTCTATTTTGATCGACACTATGTTAGTTAGTTAAATTATTATGATTGATTATTAACGATGCTATTTAATATTGTACGCTATTTAGTTTAATTTTACTATGTTACGTGGTTCTATTTTTGTTATTTCTGGGTATACTATGGTGAAATGAATTTGACGCGTTCCTTTAAGTTACACCGTAAATGCTCAAAGAATGTTTTTATTATGCTAATTGTTCTTGGATTTCATATTGATACACAATAATATGTCCAATTCATATTGAGAATTTATAATATAAATAAATATATCTATATTCATAAATACATAAACAAAAAAATCTATCAAAACAATCTTCACTATGTGGAGATCCATACGCTTCGTTTCAGAGCGGACATGGTTAATAGAAAGAAAAAAAACTACGTTTGCATAAGACATTTTTACAATAATTTTATTTCAGCAACATTATCAATTGTATTGTCGAAACTTGTTGTTTCTATTGACAACATTGGATTCATTAGACGTTTTTGAGTTACTTTTATTGATATTTTTCTATAAAAGACCCTTTATATTGGTCATGTTATCAGCTGTTTTGTTCGTTTATTTACAATTGTAGTACTTGAAATGATGAGTGTTCAGAATTTAGGAGACATGATTACAAGGAACTACATGAAGATTTGGAAATTTGAATATAGTAAAAACAATCTACAAAGCTACTTACATAATATACTGTTTTTTTTATAAGTATTTTTCATAAGTCTCCGAATGAAAGTTTTTTAGCAAAATATTTTATTTTTCAATTAGGATTAGTAATTGGTATCAATGTTTGGTTGGCTTAAGCAGTCTTAATAGAAGTATTTTTTCTACGTTTATTCACAACAAATTTGACAAGTTTAAACATTAGGCCACTATGAATATTATTTATTCTTATCTATTGTTTAATGTTACTTTTTTATTAACATATACTTTTTAAATGTATAGCCCGTTTATATTTCACAATTGAGGGGTGTGATGTAAAAAGTTGGTAACCCACACCCTCTAGAATTATATTTTATTCGATTTTTAGCCTATTTATTAACCATTTTACACTTCTTCATTAAAATTATATTTTTGTAAAAATCCGTAGGTGCATAAAAAGTAATCTTGGTAACTTACTTTTTCAGTATATATTTTTAGATAAGTAAGAAACTTACAACGGCGATTATTACAGAATTGTCTCATTGTGGGTTACCAACTTTTTACACCACACCCCTCAATTAATATTCGTACGTCTTCAAACATTTTTCATGCAATACAATCTATATCATGGATCACAAGAGATTTCAGCGATTATTAACGACTGAACTTCAATAATATATGTCCCTTTAATTCATTCATATACTAAATTTTATTTGAGTTATTTGAAAAATTAAGTACCATCATTTTAATACATAATATACGATTAAAATCGTATATAGCATTGTAAATTCATAATTCTTTTGACATTGTCTGATGTTCATATGCAAATGTAATTATCGCTAGTCAAACTATAATCACTTGAATTAAAATATCTCTGTAAAGTGTATCGAAAAAATAAAAAAATATATATTCTTGAAAATAATATTCAAAATACGTTAAAGTAACATTTACAAAATGAAATCGGTTCTGTGTCTCAAGCGGCAACTTGAACTCACCGATAGTATGGAAACGGCTGAGGAACATGAAGATCCATCGGCATCCCAGCACCAGGATGACCATGACCGTAGTCATGCTGCATCACACCAGCACCTACGTGGTGCCCGAGAACAGCTGCCCAGGGAGAGGGCGTGAATCCTCCGGGATGCTCCATTTTTCTAACCACAAAAACTTTCACCGAGAGTATTCAATTACAATTTTACTGACATTTTCGTTTAAAGCACTGTTGTGAGTTTTGGTTTTTTTTTCCCACTGTATTTTAATTAATTTACATGTATATCTATTATTTTTGAATATTTTAAACACTTTTAAAACTTATTTTTTTCTTTTGTTTCTTTCCACTAATTACCTAAGTCGATTCACTAATCTTATAGCAAAATGAATTTGGCATAGTTTATGTCACACATATATATATATATTATTTTTAGATTTATTTTTCTTACATAAATGTTTTTATTAGTTACAGCTTGGACAATGTTAGTCTCTGGTAGATTAAATGTATAAAGTATTAAAACGATTGGTTCTGAAAATATTTACTTACGTTGCGAAACGGCACATACGAGAATGATTCATAAAGTGTATAAACTATATTTATAGTTTTTATACGAGTAATAGTTTTTATTATTTACTCTGTTTTGAATATGTTATTAAATAGCTGCTTAATATTCAAGTAGTTCAATTGATAGGCATTGTTCCAAAGAAGGAAGATCATTTGTTTATAATAAATAGTACGCAATATATTGTATATAACACAAGATTTAAAACAAACGATAAAATACTAGATTAAATTAAAAATTTTAGTAGATAAAAAGCAATTACACAGAATAATGAATACTAAGTAGTATCCTCCGTAGAACTGTGCATAAATACAGTACTAAAATGTACTCTTGTTAAGTATGAAAAAAATTCTATACACTTCTTGAAAGTATCGTTTATTATAATACAGAAATGTAAAATTTAAAGTATTCATATTAAACATTGACTTTTAAAGTATTAAAATCTTTCATGGATTATTGACAAAAGTTTATTTCAAGAATGAAATTTTATATGCCAATAAAATCTTTGGTTGATTATGCGTTAATACTATAATATTTTTTACATATGACTAAAATGTTGTTTTAATTAAATTTAAGTATATTATTTTTCACAATATAATAGTGTGCTCGTGAAGTAAAATTTTATAAGACCGTTTGAATTCTTTCCAGCTTTCTCTAGACCTATAGTACTTAATTAAGTAAACTCGTATTCTAATTTCAAATACAAATAAAAAAATGAATTTTAGACAGTTACTGAATAAAATCTACAATTAAATTTTTACTGGTGATGTACACACTTATTAGAAAATAAACTAAAATATTATCCTCTAATTCTGAAATTACCGCCAAAAAAGGTAGGTATTTTTGAATAGTAAATTAAAAATTTTATTATTGAAAAAATAAACGAATTTTGTAAATAAAATATCAAATTTATTATATAGTCCGTTGAAATAGTATAGAAGATTCCTTATCATTTTTGTAATAAAACGATTTTTTGTCTATAATTGAGTGAAAAAATTGTCGATTCAAAAACGGATATCAATAAAACGGAAGTATCAACGGAAGATAATATATTACTATTGGTATTGTTACGACAGGATTTTTTAAATATGAAAAAAAAATGTATATTTATTATATATATATATATATATTGTCGTTTAGATATTAAGAATATTAGTTAATATCCGTTAACGTTGTGTTTACATATTATAAAGTGTCAATTGAAAATCATTTAATTATAAAAGTTTCATAGTTTAAATGAGATGTGAAGAAATGTTCTTATGTTAATTGTGTTTATAATGGCATATGTTAATGAGGACGTCCTTAGCTTATAAGAATATCATATTAAAGTAATATTCACTATGAATAAAAGTGGGTAGAAAAAATGAAAAATATTTTATATGTTATAATGAAAATAGCTACGTATAAATTAATATTAAACCAACTTTTAAAAAACAAAAAGAAAATCTAAGGAAACTAGTTTTTTTGTTGAAAATCGTATTTTCTATCAATATAATTATCGTTGGCTACACTCGTATATTTAAAGGATTATTTAAATATTTTTCTCTACATAAAATATTTTTTTCCAACTTTAAAAACAACTTATGTTATTTTCCTTGCATAAAAAATACATATTTTTGTAGTTATCTAAAATATCAATTAAATAATTATACGTATTTTACTATATACGGTCTATTTAAATAATTGTGTAGGGATTTGTTTAGTAAATTGTCAGATCAACAAGTACTTTGTTAAAAGCTAAGTATTTCGATACAAAGCTATATTTTTAGATGTACAATATTTTACTATAAAAATAACGGCTTGAAACAAAATTCTTGTTAAATATCATTTTAAATCATCCAAAACAGGTCTAAATATATTTTTGTAATACAGTTCATCCTATCAAAGTACATTACAGCAAGCAATGAAACTAATGTTGCCATTAATAAAACACACAAATTTATTCCGAAATTGTCTACATAAGAACACAAATCTTTACTGTCAACACCACACTGTCATATATTTACTATTAAAAAACGATCATACAAATACAAACACGTCTATTGCCAATGACAATTTTCTTCTGACAAATTCAAATTTCGAACGTATTTGATCGGCGCGCGCGCTCTGTCAAAACCGCAAACCTCACATCCCGAATCATGGCGCGTATTTGAATTAGGAACGAATTTCGTCTATTTTTTTTTAATATATACGGCTGTCGCGTTCAACCTTTTCGATCCGTGTAGGGCTATTGTTATTTTTGGCAATGAAGTTTAATTAAATCGGGCATGCGGTCGGGCCGTATCTAAAAAACACGTGTGCGGACCGTGCCAGCCGAACGGTCATTGAGTAGGTCTTGGAGATTGTGATGTCGAAAGAGTCAGCCATCCCTCGCTAGGCGATATTCTCTCTACCAACGGTTGGCGGCGTTCGCTCTCGGGTATCCGACAAGCGCTCGAATCTCTCTCGCTCTTGGTTGCCTGAGTAATAATTATATTATTTTGAACACCACGGCGCAAACTCGAGTAATCCACATGCTATCTTTTCAACATTTTGATGGGAAGGTTACCACATATACCCATATTATTATATATTAGTATCCATATATTGCCGCTATTTTATGGTTAGCACTGTATAAAAGATAATCATTTATATGTATTTTCGTGACGCGATACGTATATGAAAATCATATTCATCAATTATTTTACTAAAAAGCTGTATTGATTTAAATCGTTATAACATCCATATTTCTAGTTTAATATTTTTGTTATAAAGAAGTATTAGTTTTATTAAAATCCTAGTTATATCAATAATTAAGATTCTTTTTGCGAAACGTTACACATACATATAATTGTAATTTTAGTTCAAATCATAAAAAAAACTATTTTTTTTACGAATTAAGGAATGAAAACGCTACAAAAGGGAAATACTAGCAAACAGTATTACGAAAGGTACACAATGGTTAACTGTAGACAATTTGAAGGAAAGGGTAAGAAGACAAATAAGTCTTGGGAACGATTGCATAGTCGGAAATGGACCTGAATTGATTGTAGCATCACATTATAATCATTAAAAAATAATTTAACTGAAAAAATACAACGAAAATCGCAGTTTTCTATACACATAGCTTTGCAGAAATTTGATTCATGAAATCCGTAAAAATATACGCTTGTGTGCGTAAATAATTTTGGCAAAGAACGTATACATTTATGAACATAGTTAATAAAACCACTTTAAAATCAACAACAAAAGTAACAACATTGTCTTGTTTTAATAGAAAATACCATAGTAAATTAAAATCTATTCAAAATGTCAATTCAGTTTATTAATGAATACACGAAATAAAATTCGCACTAAGTGTCAAAAAGCTGAATCTGAGATACAAGAGTTTTAATGAATATTTTTTTTTTTATACTATGTTATTAGCTTCTCAATGGATTATGTCTTTTAATCTTTTTATATCTAAAAAAACTAATTTCAGTTGAAACCAAATGGCAATTAGTGCCTATTTTAAATGTATACTGCTTCTTACACCCAGTTCCATCTAATATTTTTTTTTATCACTTGTACATAAATTTAGGGTATTGGCGGTGGTACATAATCGTAGTAATTTCTCCATACTTACTTTTTTCTATTTTTTGGCACTTACTGCCTATTTTATTTCGTGTATTCATATCATATATATATTAAAACATTGTTCAATTGTTACTCAAAAGGTTTTATGTTATCATACGTGTTATATATGAGGCGTGTATTTCCAAAGTGAACTTACTCTACTTTAAAAAAATTATGACATATGTCAAAAACTATTAATGGTGTCGATATTACATAATCTTTTTTGTTATATCCATTTATAGTATAAAATACAATTTGCGATGTAGATAACAAAAAATACACAATATCGACACTGTTAACAGTTTTTTGGCATTTGCTACAAATTTTTGAAGTGGTATAAGTTCACTTTGGAAATACACCCTTCATATTTCTATACATCGTAATTGTTGTAAGTATGTGCAAATACAAATTTGCATTGTAATTGTTCATTATATAATATATTTGGTTTTCCTATTTTTTTTCATTTTTGTCATAAAAAGTGTGAAATTATTATTTAAATATTAATTAGTACCCTTCATATGCACACTATACAAATTTTCTATAAAAATCTATTTCATTTCTAAATTTAATTTATCAAAAGTAAGAAACTTCCATAAATTATTAAAATATTTATTTACAACAATTTTATGACACGATTATCTTGATAAATTACTTCTCTCATATAAATAGAAAGAAATCTTACAAAATTGCTTTTTTGATAATAAAAAATACAAAAAAGCAATACCATTACATATTTCTATAAATCCGTTATTTGTGTAAATCGTAAGCGAGTTTGCAACAGTTGTGGAGATTAGTGAAAGCCAAACGACCGGATTTGGTATAACGTTTTATGCAGAACATTTTTTATGGGCAACATATCAAGTAAATGCATTTATGGAATCACCATTTTTTACAGTCATATCACGACTAAATATAATATATTTTTTCTAGACGAAATTATGTGAAGTGTTAAAAAATGTATACATATAATTCCACGTCTGCTCTAAAATGGAGCATATGAAACTTTCACAGTATGAGAAAAAAGACAGATGTATTTTCACTAGTCATTCATATTGGATTTGAGTACAAATACAAATGAATAAACATTTTTTTTGTGATCGGTTAAGGGAGTGACTTTAAGGCCAGACTAAATGAGCCATTTTTTTCTTAGTCGTTTAAAAAAACCAAAATTGATTTCGTTAAATATATGATATATGTCTGATAGAATTAAGATTTGTTTGATAAACTGTGTCTGTTAGTATTTTCGTCGATGTAGATCAGTGCTCGAGCAGGTGAATTTAAAATACCGGAATAGTAAATATTCGGCTCATAACATTTGCATTTTTTTTTTAGGAAAGTAATCTTTTTTATAATTTATTACTATGGGGCGATAAATTATTTATTTAGATAAAATGAAATTACTAGTTTTCAAAAAAACTATAGTAATACATATAAAAGATAATTCATTTTATGTCATATAATATATTTATATAAAAAAACAGTTTAAAAGATTTTCTATGTTTTAAGTTCGATCAGTAAAATTTAATTTTACTTCTTTGTTTATTATTTTTCTTATGATTTGTAATAATAGGTATATAACGTTCAGTTATTTAGTCGAATCATTTTCAGATTACTATTTTAATAAATAGTTGTATATTACTTTATAGAAGCTAGCTTATGAATTATTAGCCACTAATTACTTATAAAACGTTAAAAAAATAAATTTAATTAATTTCATAAATGATTTCTTCAAATTTTACTACGTTCCAGTTGTTTTCTATTAACTCTTACTATATTTGTTCATTATATATTATGTAATATGTATTTTTATAGAATAATAATGTATATATAAATATTATTATTTATGTAAATTGAAAAACCATTTTGGGTATTTTACAATCTATAACTGACCCCGCCCCTTACAATCCAAACCCTGAAATTATATTCGATTTTCATCGGGTAAAAATAAACTTTACTAATATTAAATTTATATGAACATCAACTTGCGTTATATCTATAATAGTATTCTTATGGCAATTGTGTGTTATTTTGCGTAATAAATACAAATAAAATAAAATATTGTTTAATTAATTAAAATAATTACCAATAAATTAAATTAAATTTCCCTCTTTTCTTCAACAAAAATGTAATATAATTTAATATTCCATTTTCTGTGCGAACTTTTTTAATTCCACAAAACAATGCAAATTTGAAAAAAGAACAAATTATGTAAATTCAAGTAAGGAACACGCACAAAAAGAAAGCAAATGCTCTGTCTCGTCACTTTCACTTTGTACCGAAAGAGACGGATATGCTTTCACGTATAGGCGTACGGGTACAATTTGAAGGCTTGCGATTGGCTTAATGTATGCGGAGGCGGTATCTAAGCTCCGTAACTGGTCGAAAGGCGTTGCCTTGAGAAGTTGAAGGCTTCGCAGGGAAAAGCGTTTAGACGTCAGATGATCAGTAGACGTTACTGTTTGCTGCCTTCAGCCTATTTTTAATTTATTTTCTATATTTTCGCAATTATGCCACATAATATGAACTTATTCAAACTAATTATCATTTTGATAATTATGTTTTCTTAGCATATTTTCTATATACGTTTAAGGAATCTACAAAAAGGTGATAACTAGAGAGTTTTCGATTATGAAATAAATACTGTGCTAGTTTCGTCAGTGCGATTGGTCAGTATCGTGAACATTATGCGATTTGAATTAAATAATTCCTTACACAGAGCGACAAAACAATTCATGTGCGGTAGAGTAGCTATAAGTTCGTGGCCCTCGTGCAAAAACTAGGGAAAGGCCCTTCATTCCAATAGCCACAAAATTATTATCTGAAAATGAGAAATTCCATAAAAGTTTTTACACTTTTGACCAATCCCACCAAATTGTTTCCTTGTGCGTTTGTTTTTCTCGACATTCTTAAGTACTTGATCTGTACTTGATCTCTCAATATTAATTTACTATTTGATTTATTTTTACCGCAGCAGCTTCTAAAAGCGTAAAAATATCATTAAAAAGTGCCTAACTATACCTGAGCACCCTAAGATCATCTGCATAGCCTTACGTTTTATGGGCACCGTTAAGATATTATACAATAATAAAAAGGACGTGTATATACAAATACCATACTCTTCCTTTACCAATCCTTTACCCGTGGCTTAATTGTCAAAGTCTACATTTGGTTATGTAAGATTTACAGAAAATAGAAGTAACCTTTAGTGTACTTAGATTTACTCGTTAACCATAATGATTAATCACTTCGCATGCACGAAAAGGTTAACATTTCAATTTTCATAAACAGTTAAGTCTGAAATCCGCCTTTCATATGGTAGGTCTTTATTTTCTTGTGTATTCATTTTCTAATACTACAGAATGGAAATTTAATAGTAAAATCATAATTTGTGTCACGGTTTCCCAAACTTTTCAAAATAAAGGCATTATTAAAGCTAATTTAAGGGAGCCGAATTCAAATAAATATTATTTAAATAACAAATAATCGCAAACTACGACTTAAGTTATCTGTTTTTTGAACAATTAAATATTTAATATTTTACCTTACTTCAGAGGTCATAAATATAATATTGCAGTACTTAGTCACTGAAATTGAGGTATTGCTGTTATTTTTTCATTTTTTTTAAATTAATAGTAA
>JAPMAE010003567.1:0-15182 GCA_036584705.1 Rhyacophila sp. 25_7
AGACTATAGGGATCATAGCCACAGACATTCATTTTTATATATATAGATAATACATACAGATTGCATGTTCGGATTAGTCAAATAAAACAATATCTAAGGTACTCAAATGAAACCAATCAATACACTCAGCACGCTTAAGGGCGAAAACAATTGGACGATAAAAGAATAATAAAGATGATGACCCCCCAATAAACAGAGTGTTCGTTTAAAAAACATCTCCTGCAGAGTTTCTGTGTTAATCGGGATAAAGGTAGGTGATTTAGTTGGATTATTTAGAATAGGAGTACAGGGAATGATAAAAAAGATTACGTTCGATTGCCTTAAAGGAAAATGTATCAAAACTTTAAGAAATCTTTATAGTTTATATATAACTAGGCCAGGGTTGAAAAACATGTGCTTTTCCATGACGTATAATACGGCCATATAACCGAATCATATTGAATGATGGAATATTTGTTTTTCTTTGTTTTTTTGGAAAAAAAATATGATCTGCCTGTTTTATATATTATTTTCATCCAAAGCCACGTATTTCTAAAGAGTTACGGTTGACCCAAAATATTGATGTTATTAAATGAAGTCTTGTTGAATCCTGAACTAAATTTATACTTAAGAGACATTAACAACTAACATCTTTATAACATATTCATGATTCTTATTAAATTTATCGAAAAATTGTCGCTTGCTATATTTAAATAAAACTATTGTCAGTAACCAGTGCTATATATAATATATGAGAAATAATCACAGTAATTGCGAAATTATTATATAAAGTGAATTTAAAAATACGGAAAATATAATTATATTTTATTTCTTACCTTATGTATTTTTATTATTGATACAAATAACGATAAAAATCGACAAACTATCAGTAGGATATGAAAAAATAAATTGTATATTGAATAAAAAAAAATACTCATACATAATTTGTTAAAAAGTACCTCAATTAGTATTCAACATTTTATGGATTAATGTTCTGAAAACATATAAAACAATATATACTTATTAATATTATTTTAATGTTAAAAAAATATATTCCGTATTTTATATTGTAGAAATGTAATAGTCTCAAATGATTATTAAAATTTTGCAAAAAATAGTAAAATCTCGAACAAAGCAGTAAATCGGATTATCTAAATGAAAAGTCATATCTGAATACTTGCCAATTAAAAATATTACAATTGTTTACTAAAAGTCAAGCAACAACAAAAATGAGACTCAAAGAGCTCTTGAGAGCTCACGTTCACTCACTTAAAGCTTCCAACAAAAAGCTCAGTAGTAAAAAAAGCAAATCGTCGTTGGATTTTCTTTTAACAGGGAGAAATTACAATCTCTGGGGTACAATGCGTCCTGATAAACAGTCATGTATTATATGAGGGCGTTTCAAGAGGAATTCTAATAAGATTGAACGGTTGAGTTTTCTTGTTTTGGAGGCTTCTAAAACACCTGCTTAATCTGTTCCCCTTTTAAATAAGATTAAAAAAATACATTCATCTGCTCATAGATATAATACGATTTAGCATAATTTCTGATTACTCTGTTCTCATTTCAATACAAAGTATACAAATATAAAAGGTAATACGATAGATATTTAAAAATGAAAAATATTTTGTCCCTAAACAATCATAGTCAAATAAATAATATCATTTGCTATTTCTAGAAAATATAATAGTATTTCAGTGAAAGTAGATAAACAGTCAGATTTTGGTACTCACAGTACCGTGATAGTTATAAATTATTTAACTAAAAGTGACAGTGAAATATATTGAAACCAAATTAATATATAAAAATATAACTCAAAATTTTACAAGATGTAATTAGCAATGCCTTCATATTTACAAAAACGTTCTCTTTATTATCAAATAAAAATATAAAACTTATTTAGCATCGTGCATAACAATATAAATATATTATATAAAAGTATTATGATTGTGACTAGCTTGCAAAATAGAAATACAATTGATATTTTATATGAAACTAATCACGTCCTTTTATCAAGAATTTATTATGCAATAAATTTTTAAATGCTAATTCAAAGGAAAGATTTTAGAAGTGGTTCATTTGAAAATTCATTTATCAAAATACATTAAATTAGAAACACTACAAAAATTTATCGGGAAAGTATTTGATAACATAATATATTAAATCGACGAAAGCATAATTAAACTAAAACCATGTTATTCATATTATTTCATGTCAATATAATCCATTTTTATATTTTTTTACAAACAGTTATAAGGCTAACAAAGAGACAAGGAATTCTATACTTAAGATATTTTTTTATAAAATTATCCAGATATTTTGATAATTAAGTAAAATAATGCGGGTACTTACATATTTTACGTAACGCTTGTTTATAAAGCTTTTGTATGAATGTTATATGTATTTCTAAAATAAATATTTAATTTTGTCAATAGTGTGCTATGGATACTTCCAAGGTATTGCAATTAGTATATTTTAAGTTTCGTAAACCATTTACCATTACTCTTTTCCAGAGAAACCGTTTGATATATACGAATGAAACCATTGATTTATCTCGAAGGTAAGGCTGAAGCAGGGAAACGTGGGCACGATCCATCAAACCTTCAGTCCTTTTGTGCGGCGGGAGTGAAGGAAACTCATAAGCCAGATATTTCCGAATGGTTACCTCGGAATACGAAGCATTTCGGGCGTTTAAAGGCGCACATATCAAAGTATCAATGTAATATAAATCTAATACATAAGATCGTTAATAAAAATAAAATAAATTTTATTAAATAATAATCGAGTAACAAATTTACATTATTATAGCTAAACGTGAGTTATTTAGATTTATAAAATTTATTTAGATTTATTAGATTTAGATATAGTGTGATGTTCATTAGCATTTTTTGTTTAAAAGTTAGTTTTTAGATAAGTACTTCGTGGATTTAACTTTGAATATAAACACAAATCCTGAAAAATTACAAAATATAAAGATATGGAGCTTAAATAATGGTTTAATGAATACAAATTGGCAATATTATTTATGTGACTTCTCAATTATAGTAATGTTGTATAAGATGAATTCAATTTAAATTGTTATATATGTGAAAGAAAGGTCTCTATATATTATTTTTTATTTAAATACCAAATTACTGTTGAAAATAGTTCATAAATAATTTTATTTTATAAAAGCATAAAAAAAATATCTTCTACATTTTCAAGATCAAATAAATATATGGTATGGCAGAAACAATTAAGAAGTTTTAGGAGTTGTGAAATGTAATGGGGGTATGTAAATAAAAATATTTTTATTCCCGAAGTTAACAGTACATACCATTTATAATCATTAAGTTTAAAAAATAATGCCCTCAAGATGGCGGCCGTTGACAGCAACTAAATATTGGAGATGATATCTGAAGTTTTGTGCAGCTCGTTTACACATATTGCGGAGTATGGGGTTAAATTCTTCAATAATTCGCTCCCTTAGCTCTAATAAGGTACGTCAGCCAACGTATCTCTTCTTAGTGTGCTACCTATTTCCTCCAACCGCCTAACTCAGGATCGAATTGAGTTTGCCGAGTTCGTAGCCGTAAAGCTCTTTGGGTCGCAATTACAGATTGGTTATTTTCAAAATACGCGTACACGGCAAACTCTCAATGTGCCCCCGATCCAAACCATGTTGGCTTACCGACGGAACAGAATGAGACTACGTGTATCTGCTTCTTCCCATCACCATTCAAGCATTGACTCCTCTTAATCACTTCATCGGTTCTGCCGCACATACTCTCAGTATCACTAATATGGCGAAAATAAATATTGACAAATAATAATTGTTTAATTCACAAATGATTATTAGTAAAACTAGTGATAATAACTATATTTTACAATGTGAAATATAAATTTAACAAAATAAATGTTTTTATACAAAGCTTAATATCAAAAACAAAGACATATCCTCGCTGGACCTTATAGATCGAGTTTTAATGATGTATTATATATCACGTACGATACCATATATAATTTAATGTTTTATGTTTTAGATATTTGTTATTTTGTTATACACTGCATTGTTTTTACAATATATCAGAAAATAAACGTAATTTTTATTATGCACTACAAAAATGACAACGAGTAGTTTGGTATTTTTCAGTTCATACAAATATGTCATTCGTACTAAGTTTTTACCGCAAGTGAAAGACTGTGAGGATTTAAATGTATTATTTCTATCATATGGTCCATTGCTCAAGACGCAGGAATCTCTTGATTATGATTGATGGGGAAACAGGAGGGATTGTGCATAGCAAATCGCGCGTCAAACTTGCTACTTGTTGATTCCTTTCAAAATATTTGGTGCGGAATGCAATGCATTAGAGGTAAGCTTTAGATTGAGTTCAGAGCTCTGTATATTAAACAAGCTTTTGTGAAATTGTAAAAGCTTACAGACGTTCCGTAAGAAGTCAAGTATAAAATTTAATGTTTCATTTACTCGTATCGAATATATTCGAACGCAGTTGAGCGTATAAAGTCGAATTGCTTTATATTCTTTATATATTTAGTAATAACAAGATGTAAATATATTTGACAAGCATCTGTAAGTCAAATGAAAAAGTTAATAATTATTTTATATATGATACAAGAATATTCTTTATAGTAAAAAACTACCCACTGTCGTTTAAAATAATGCCAGTAACGTCACAGATAGGCCTCAGATTAGGTGAGCAAAAATTTGACGGTCACTGCATAGAAATTAATGTTTTTCTTTTCTATAAGTGCTTACGCAAATAAATAATAACAGATATGCGTCAAAGTGACTGTTACATAATGAGAAGTTTAAAATGGATTGTATTGTACATTTTAAAAGCTGTGTATACAACGAGAAAAGCAAGTTTAAAATCAATGTATATTTGATTACTATTATATGCCTACCTAAAAATGTTTTTTCCATACGTCTTCTTCTAGCACAGTATAAAATAAAAACAATTATTAATTTATAATTTATAATTAGTAGAGACCATATTATATTTGTTACAATATAAATACCTCTATAAATTGTCACTCTGCTTAATTAATAAAATTCAAATCTTTTGAAACAATATTAAAATAGGAAATAAATATTATTCTATATAATTTTTGAATACTTACTTTAAACTATGATTTAATAAACATATCTTTTTTATAAATATTTATATGTATATATGTCTGGCTCAGTACCATACATGACTATCACACATTGAAGTAATAAGGGATTATGATTAAAAGGAAGAGTAGTTGCCTGAAAAAAAATATAGATATCAGTGATGTACTGGTTCGTATTGAGGGTAAACCATGCCTACAATTGATAAATTGATGTTTCCAAGTAAGTTGGAAGGAAACAACGCTCTATTTAAAAAATCTGGGTTAATTATGTCTAGTACTGGGGCAGTCTTTATCGTATTAAAATATGAGGACAATGTATGTACCAATACATTTATAAATGTATATACGTATATTCGTGAGATGTAACGTACCACGTACGTGAAGATATATTGTAACTAACCTTTCATAGTAAATACTAAGTGTAATATATTTTTTTAAAGTAACAATTTCTCTTGTCAATTCTCGGTAGAAAGATCATTATTTTAAAATAGTAACACTGTTTTAATAGTTATTTCAACAAGTATATTTTTTCAATTTTCAATATTGGTTTCATGCGCTAGATCCTATACAGCTGGGAACGTTGTAATAAACGAAACCGATTTTAATATATAACTGTAAAAACAATGTTAATATTGCAATATAAAATATAATCTATGATTTATAATTATTAATAATACAAACCTTCTTCATATTATAAGCACAAGTGAAAAATATTTATCGTGATACCGATAAGGTGTTAATTATAGACGGTTTCAGTGTATTTCTTTATTTTGAGAATATGTCACGGTCGCGTGAATATGTTATTAGTGAAAATTACTACTCATTAAATCTGTCATGTGAGTGAATGTGTTAATTGAGATACGGTCAGAAATGTCCTATGTCCAGTGGGTTGCAAATGGCGCGTTTAACCTCTGCAAGATATGTTTGTGGCCGCCGAATTCCTTCTATTCACTCATCCAAACTGCCATTCTCCTAAGCCACCTAACACTCAGTAAATAGTTTCGTCAGCGACATCTTGAAACTTTAAGACGAGTTTTACACAGTGGTATCGTCACAGCGATAAATATATTCAATTAAAAATATTTTTATATTTAAATCTAAACTATGGCTTAGCCGGAACTGTAAAAATGGTATGTCAATTTGAAGAAAATAAATGTAACGTATAACATTACCTGTCTCAATCCACATTTCTCTATGACTAACGACATACAGATCAACAGAGTGTACATTAGCACACATTGGCGAAGTGAGCTCAATATTCAAATGGGATTTGCTAGAACATTCAATTCCATGAAAAATATCTGAGACTTAGGCCGTCTACACACGGAGTTACTAAAAAAAAACGGATTACTGATGCAAATCACCAAATTTTATAATTGAATGGGATACTGCAGATGGCGCTAATTGTTACTAACCAGTCAATAACGCATAAGTAATCAGTTGTAGGCTACTCAATCTGTCCACTTATTTTCTACTTGAATCACCCAGTTCCTCGTCCGACTGATTACAATAATGTATTGTTATAAAATTTTGTTGTAAAATAACTGTTTTTATATACGGTAGAAGGTTAAAGATTTTGCATCTAAAATTTGGAGTTCTTTTGCAGCAGCGAATAATCGGCGGTTAAAATTTCTTTTAAGAAATGTATGAACACAACATTTTCTTCGTATTATATTTCTTCTGTAACGATAGTAGTAGTAAAGTAACACTGACACATCCCTAGGATCATTACTCAAGTTGATTCATAGTTCATAAAGATTGTGATGTTCCACCATTCACAATCACATAGAAAACTACCGATTTCGATTACTTCTAGTTAGATGTAGTTACATCTCTTCAAATTCCGTTTCTTTTGAGCAGCTCCGTGTGCAGAGGTTCTCACAGGTGTATTCGGTTATAACGAAATGCTACCTATTCAACGCTTGCATACTGATAGTACTACTCTACGATAGTGAATTACAGAACCTATTTACTAAGTTTTGAAAACAGATGTCTGCGGCAAATTTTAGGGGTGCGGTGGTATGACTTTAAACGAAATGAAATGATAAGAAAATGGACCACGCAGCCTTTCATTATATTCAAAGTAAAGATGAGACATTGAGCTTAGCTTGGCTGATCGCATCTAAACCAGGCATGCCTTTTCTCCAAAGCAACCAGATTCCATCGTCTCAGGAAGTCGTTGAATACCAGTTACAGTATGTATTTGTCGAAATTATAAGAATACTGGCATGACATGGGAGGATGCAAAAAGACTGGCCAGAGGCAGAAACTTATGGATGCAATATGTGGTGTCCTCATGCTCCGAGTAAGGGGCATGACATGGTTAATGATAGCAGGATCAATACTACGACTATTTTTTGGTATAAACAATATGACTTACGTTCTTACTGTTATATTTAATATATAGTATATTTTTATGTTTAAAAAAATGTGTATATATATTAAATACGAGTATATCAATAAAAATGAAAGATATTAATAAAAAAAATCTTGAATTATCTTGAACATTGAATTATTTCAATTTTTTTTCTTACATATTCGTCGGTACTGGCAAAAGTCGAAAAATGACTATTTTGACTTAATAATGCAGTTTGGTAGATTTTTGCACGCTCTATCATCTGGTAATTTAAGATTAACCATATTCCTTGTACTTTTTCTATAATATTAAAATATCACTATCTATTAAGCAGATATTTCATATTTTATTATTGGCAAAACATATTAAACCAACTAAGGACTATTTGGCTGATCAGATTAAATGTTTCTAGGTATATTTTTGCTCTGGAAAAAACGTCAACAAGAGTTACAGTCTCTATTGCCTTAACATAGCATGGCACTTGAAACAGTTTTTTTGACTTAATTCCCTTTACCAGTATAGCGACGATATACAAGTATGCAAATAGTTTTATTAATTATTATTTTTTTACGTATTGCTGATTACAATTTAATATTTTTAATACGCACAGTTTCTTACTGATTGAGTATAATTGAAATCAAAACTCGTGTTTGTATAAGTATATATAAGATATTACGGGTATATTTGCTTCCAGTAACAACGTCTGTTAGTACAATGAAAAGCAAATAACAGGTTCGTGATAAAATAATTTATAGAGATATATAATATATAAAAAGTATATAATTTTACTGAAATAACCTTATATTGAGAATTTTATAAATGTGAAAAAGTTGTTTTTGGATGTCATTATTAAGAACACGCAGAATACCGAAGGTCTTGAAAAGTATTTGAAAAACACTCGGAGCCTCAATTACCCTAAGAAGGTAGATTGATAACATCACGAGAAATACAAAATAGCTGAGTATATGGCGACAGATAAAAACGTGAAGACTGGTGTCTGGTTAATATTAATTAATAATACAATTTTCATTAATAATAATTATCATTAATGATAATTATTATTTCATTTCAATGAAATAAATGGTTTGTATCTACATTTCAAGTGTATTAAAATGTTGAATTTTCAATACTCAGTCATAATTAAGCAAATTAGTAAAACAACATTTAGTTTTATCAATTTAATTCCACTTGTAAAGCCACTGGTCAGTCCTTTGCCCACACTCGGTCTTCATTGAGATCCGTAAATAAGAAGAGACGAAGAAAGCCCGGCCGCGAAAATTTCCCGTGTCCGCAAAGTTTTGATTGTCTGATGCAGCGGACATTCCCCGCGTCGCTCTTGCCCGAATGCCCGGCGCGCCCGGGGAAATTTGATGAAAACATTTGTTGGAGAAGTTTCCAGAAAAGTCCGCCGCAATAGTCGGGCGGGGTATGCGTGTAATACGATGAGGTTACGCTGTGAGTATGCTATCGCTCCACAGAGTGGTATTCGAATGGATTGTATAACTGAAGAAAATATATTGTACATAATTCATATAAAAAATATATTGCGGAATAAATCAGACTGAACGCTTCATTAAATAGTTTTGAACAATTTATTAAAAGTAGTAAATTCATTAAAAATAAATAAAATATAACAAAACAACTAAAGTTATACAAAAAATATATAAAACCACTAACTAAAATACAAAAGGGTTTATAGCTCTCCAGATCATTTCATATATTGAACTCATATCCGTATGCTTCTGAGGTACTTAAATGTATTAAATTAAGTATTGCATTACATAAAATATATTTAAAAAAAGATTTTATCATAAATCTGACCTTTAACTTATTCCATTATATACGTAAGTTTCAGTGATACATGTATAACAAGTTGTAGAAATATATCTGACTGACTAAATATATAACTGATAAAAAATTTGATTTTAATGGTTAACACATGGTTTTAAAAAAATATTGTAATTGAAAATGAAGAATCTGTTTTGTTATCCCGCATATCGCATATCTATTAAGTTTATTAGAAGTTGCTTCAATTATGAAATGCAATCAATGTATAGTTTGAAGGATATACGTTTTAGAATAATAGTTTAATATGAAAAATAGTTCGGTTCTGCCTCAATTCTCATTCGTCTTTATATCCCCTTCCGTAGAAAATCATATTTGTGGGTTGACCGTAAGTATCCATCTGTATGAAACACTTTTAAATAGTTGCCCGCTTCCATTTTATTTTCTCCATTGTATGTGCGTCAACATTACGAGAAAGGTCATCCACTTGCTTATAGTTTTCAACGAAAATTACAATCGTCCAGTAATATATATATATCAATTGAGTTTTAGAAATGACAAATGAGTACGAAGAATATGCATTCGCAAATAAAACAACCGTCGTAGACTTTTTGTTTTGGTTTATATGCCTAGTTTTAAAAACAATTATTTGGTAAAGAGTGATCTACATATAATAGGTTTTTAATTTATAAACTTAACAAATCAATATGTATGATTCATTAGTAATAAATGACATTCTGAAATAGTACGATACAAATTATGGGCGAATAAAAAATAACTATTTCAACATTTTATAATGTATTTTTCAACATTTAAATACAAGTATATAATAAAAATATTCAAAGTGACACTACATAAACAGGATTTGAAGCGTGAACACATGTGAGAAGTTTAACATCAATTCAATCAATGTTACTGTAATCAAATATAACAATAAACTATACATATTTTATTTTATTTTATTTTTGGGTATCCATACGTTTTTTTTATATCAATTAGAATCATTTAAATAAATATGATTCTTCACAAACTACGAGGAAATATTTTAAAAACATTATTATTTCAAATGTTAAACAATAAACTATAATAAAAAAATATGCAAAAGTTAGAAAACAAAATTCTGATTTAATGTATCGAATATAAAATATAATAAAAAACCCATTTTGTTAAAATTATTGTATTTGTATGTAATATATATACAAAAATATATTATATATATTTTGATAAACTTTTAAAAAATAAATAAAGGAAGTGAGTTTCAAACGTTCGGTAAGAGAAACCCGCTTCGGATAAGAATGGCATCATTTATCTCGGCATTCACAAATATTGGATATTTTATTGGACGTCACTGGTTGGATGTTATTCGATTAGGTTGAAATATCACAGATGCTGTCGTTGAAAACTTTTCATTGGAAATCAGTGGCTTAGAAAATTTTGGATTTTTCTGGAAGAACCTTTCTCACAAAAGAATCGATTTAGAAAAGTAAATCAAAATCATACTAAATATTCCAACTTCAAATATCACAACAAGAGTGTATTGGTGTGTGTGTTTGTTTTGTAAACCATTCTAAAAAGGGCATTAATTAGTAGAACTCTATGCTCTGTGTATATAAGAGACATTGGTATTTAGAGTGATAGAATTATTTTATAAAAACAAAATTTATTAATCTCATTAGATAGACTTTCTCAAATATTAACACATTTTTAGATTTTCATTTATATTCATCACATTTGTAATTATTCTTATATTAGTTATATATTGGTGATTATGTAATTCATTACTGTATTATTTTTAACTCCAAGTGAAATGTCTGGGACTCACAGTTATACTCGGTCAAAACCAAATGCCGCCTTTTCAATGCTTGTATACTGACGGTACTGCTCTATGGTCGTGAGTCATGGCACCTTGCGAAGTCTAAAAATAACCGTTTACTAAGCTTCGAAAATAGATACTTGCGGCAAATTTTGGGAGTGCGGTGGTATGACTATACGTGAGTTGAGGTGATATGGGAATAGACCATACAGCCTCTTATAACATCCAAAGTGAAGATGAGGCGTTGGACTTGGCTTGGTCATGTGCTGAGAAGGCCTGAATCGCATCTCAACCGGGCACGTCTCATCTTCAAACCAACCGGATTCCGTCGTCCCGAGAGGCCGCTGAACACCATATACAGGATGTATTCGCGGAGTTGCGGGACGCCGGCATGACATGGGAGAATGCAAAAGAATTGGCCAGTGACAGGGATTCATGGAGGAAGTATGTTGTGTCCATATGCTCCGGCTAAGAGGCGTGACATATGAAAAGAAATATTATTTTTATCTCATCGTGTTGTTAACAAATATAATGAATATATTGTTATGTTCATAAGTAAAACATGATAAATGAATAATCCGTAATTAAAATGGTTATTTTTAAAATCATAAAAACATATTTTTTATTCAAATCTTTAAAAAAAATGTTTTCTATGGATATACGTAAGCTAGAAATTTTCATTTAATGTAATAAATACTTTATATTTCCCAATGTTTTCAAGCATATCAAAAACTTCAAATTAAAATTACATTAAAATAAGATTATTGTCTACAGTGTTTTAGGATACATCGTAACGAAATCCGTAAATGGTATCGAACAAGTCAGCGTAGCGTTATGTAATATATTCACGCTATCATAGTAATAATGAAATTATTTGTACTGAAATCAGTTTACGGAAAAATAACATGTGCACAATCCTTCAGCGATTATCAGGGGTATTTTCCACAGAGCATCAGGGGAGAAGAAGAGATAGGCGGTGGTCAGTGGGCGGCCGTAATTTCATTAAGCTCCTCTCGGCGCGGCCGTCCAGAGACAAATGGGCGGCCATTAGCTGAGCCGCCTACTGTTACCTACTGATACACAAAGATCCATACGTATAATAAACCCATGGGACCTTGGTTACTCAAGGAAGAACTTTTTCTCACAACGTATAAAGGCCTTGAAAAAGTATTTTATGAACCATTTATTTTTAAGGACCCAATTTCCGCAGTTATTTAGTGCGAAAGGTTTTTTTATGAATAATATACTAATAATATAAATTAATTTTTAAATATGGATTTTTTTCTTAGTAAAATAAAACCTAACGATTTATGAGCATTTTTTATATATCAGAATTATTATAAAAAAAAATACTAGATTTTAATCGGAAAAAAATGTATTGAAATACTAAAGTATTCCTAATCTACAATATTTAAGTCGATCTCGTAAGTCTAGTCGATCGTGTGTTCACCTAGCAAGCGGGGGTCACGGATTCAAGGTCCGTGCTTTCGCAAAATGTTTCAAATGTTTATTCAATTGTATAGCCAGACACAAACCCAAAAAGTTAAGCAAATAATTAACAACTAACTCGTAAAAAAATCTTCACGCTATAAAGATCACATGTGTTCCATCTCGGACCACATATGGAATTTAAAATAATATGTTCAGCTGATAATATTTCTGATGAAAGACCGATAAAACAATTTTAAATATCTTGATGCGTCGTTTTCAAATACATATTGTTAAATGAAGCATATAAAACTGTATTATTGTTTCTATAAAATGACATTCCACCAAGAATTATTAGTGAATAAAAAATCTTAAGTATACCATTTGCGTTCGATATTTTTACGTAACGTAAACATTAATAAATGTATTTTTACTTACAAATTACGAAATCATTATAAATATAACATTTTACACTACATATACGAGTATACATGCCCAGGTTGTGGTTATAAGCAAGCTATTTTAAATTCTCGCGTAACCTTAAGCATATTGGATAATTATATTTTCAAAAACACTGGGTCAAATGACAACATATTATTTTAAATAAACACGGTTAATACTATTTCACTTATTGTATATCGGTCGTGTATACATATTATTCGACATCTGCTTCAGTATTACTAACAAAGGCCTTTGTTATCGAATGATAAAGCGTCTGGTGACGGCACCTTTTAAGATGACTTCTAATAATAAGTAATAACTAAGATTGTTTGTCTGAGGATATTTATCGAAACTCTTATTTGCGTTACCACAATAAGTCATTTGGCAAATATCTTCAGAGTGTGGTGACCCTTTATTGTGGCGCAAGTCTAAACAACACACATTACTGCTAACTGCCCCGCAAGATGGTGCAACATACCCTCCGTGCCTAGTCATTGCTTATAGGACGATTTGCGAATTCTGGTTGATGGTTTCTTGTAAAATAAATTATATTAGTACTATCGCACTATTAATCAATTTTATATCCTGAGACAAACGTGTATTTTAAATAAAGTAGATTTAAAATTAAAAATATGGATAAAAAAAACACGTGTACTCTACTTAGAATGGTGTATACTAACTTAGAATGGTGAAAATATATACTTAGCATGAATAATTCTTATATACCTATTACAAGTAAATTAATATTCAAATATACAAGAGAATTTATAACGTAATAAGTTAATAATATAATAAGTATTTTAGTCTAACTGTAATTTTCAAATAAAACTGTAAGTATTGAAATTGTACTCTATTTAACATTTATATATATAGATTATTTCGTTTACTGAAAATATTCTCTCAACGGGTTCTTAGAGGTCGAATAAAAATTAAAATAATATTTTTCACATATTTATTACTTATTTATTATAATTTCATACAGTATTTATTATATTTTAATAGTTAAATTCATAAATATAACGATGTATTTCGTGTTTTTTTTAAAATAAGTTATTTTAATGTAAAAAAAATGTTCATGCAATTTGCATTGAACTAAAAATACAATATATTGAAACTGCAGTTAATATATATGATTAAATATGTGACTAATAATTGATTCAAGTTTTCAAAATGTGACTATGAAATTAAAATATAAATATAATGGTACAAAATATAGTTTATATAAAAATAAAAACTGTGTATTAAAAATTTGTTTTGAAAATAAATTTACTTCATATTTCATTTTGAATAATTTGGTTACCTGATGTATACATATATATACAATCAAATATCAGTGTTTTATTAAAACGTGCAAAGTTTATTTTATTACTCATCCGTGGTGAGTTTTCTTGTAATCATAGTAGTTCTTCTGCAGAGGTTGGGCTGTTGGAAAATGTTGCGCTGTCTCTTCTCGTATGATTTCTTCTTATGACACTTTATTCATTGTGTTTTGTTACACTGAATGTTTATTATCAGATATTACGAAACCCAATTGCGAAAAGAGTATTAAATATAATATTAAAATATACATATGAGAAACGTCATAGCTTTGTATTTCAAATTCAATAATGACCATAAAATTTACTTTTGATCTTGAGTTAGTTCGGAAAACTCACAAAAATAAGAGCTGTATAAACGTAGGAAACATAGAAAGTAGTCAGTAACAAGTATTCTGATATTCGATAAACCCACATTAAATTAATAGAGTAAGTAAAATTTATGAGTCAATATGTAAAACCTTTAATCTAGGGGTCGTCTCACATTGAAAAAACGTAGCAATAAATACAAAAGCTAGTAAATAAATTTCCATATCACTTCTTAATGCGAACATTACAAAACGCCCTACCAAAGCATTTGAGATATTGTATGTCTAGAGATTTATGAAATTTTGTTTTTGCTCTATGGAAACCACGAGTACACTACTTTTAAAAATCGATTAAAATAGAAAACTGTCATCCACGATTGAATAACGCGTTATTTCAATGTGAAAGAGGTAAGATTTTTTAAATAAATATACACCAATATTTGTAAAAAACCTAAGATTTTTTCGTTATTATCAAAGTAGTAGATGTTATTTGAACTTTTTTTTACCATGTCGTGTAAATAATATATTTGACTACAAATATATTATTTAGAATATTTTCATCCAATCAGTAGATCAGAGGTAGTAGTCAACCTTTTTATACCTACCGCACACTATTGTATTTTTGTTGGTAGTAAAAT
>JAPMAE010003572.1:1014-15177 GCA_036584705.1 Rhyacophila sp. 25_7
AGAGTCTAGGGTTCGAATCCCATAGCTGACATAATTTGCTCACAATTTTTCATATGCATTTGAACCCAGGACATGTATCAAAATTGGTTGGGATAACTACTGACAATTATTACTCGTAAAAAATCTGTCAAAAACAATCTTTTCATTATGAAGAACCATATGCTTCGTTTTGGAATGGATATGGTTAAAAAAGCATGAACGATAGCATGAAGCACCATACAATAATGATAGTAACGTATACGAGTATGTAATAGTATATATTATGTACTATAGCAGTAACTAGAAATGTAATTTACACAATTGAAGATTAAAAATAGCACTTATGAATTCAGTAGTTCTTACAATATCAGGGCTCGAGTTGACGATTCGGAGTGAGTGGCAATTTAAAAAAAAAAAAAAATTTTATTCCTTAACCCATTATAACACTTTCGACCACTGTAAATAAGGGACTCATGAATTATTCTCTTATTGGTAACACTATGCAATATGATAACTCTTTGTAAATTTAAGTAAAATCTGACATCCTGGATATAAAACTTCATTACCTGAATATGTATAGGACTATAAATTAGAGAAATTTCCATTGTTTTAACTGATTTTCTCTCTCTAACGAATGTGACTCCATTTCGATATAGTAAATCAAACTGTTTTAAATCTGTGAGTTGATGGTAATTATGGCGCCCACTTTGTAAAAAAATACTTTTGACTTCGTCGAATTGAATAATTAAAGATACTTTGAGGTATTATTTATCTTTCTACCATAAAATTGTATGGCGACAATCAAGTTGTTCGAGGACATTCTTCGAATCACTGATCTTTCAGTATAGTCTAAAATTGTTATAATATACATATACGAGTATTATATACATATTATATATAAGTGTTTGTAATATGAACACTTGACTTTTCGTCTCACGTTTTGAGATATTAATGACTAAGCCTGGCGAGAAGACGTATCTATAGCTATGAAATCAAAAAGTATTTAATATTAAGAACTCATTGCGTATTTTTCTGTCCTATTTTATTTGTAAATTTTGTCAATATTTTAATTGCCGATAACAAGAGACGTATGCCGTAAGTGCTCCATCATCATACACTCGTGGCAAACAATGTTACCGCAGTCTTTTCACGTTTTCAAAAACAAAAAAATGTCCAAATTCGAGTAATGTTTCGTATAGAAAACGGTTTGTATAATTATATATAATTTTCTCGAGTCGATCGGGTGATACATCGACCCATTCTCGGCAGAAGATCATAAGCGTAAAACTTTCATTTTTAGGGTTTTTTTTTTTAAATATCTACTAAAATTATGTTTAATAAACAAAAATAAAAATTAATAACGTGTGTATATTATTTTGTAACTTAAGATACACCTTGATGAAAACTTGGTACCGTGCAGATATCTATTTTGAACGGATTCGATAAAACAAACGAAAATCGTCAAATTGCCACTTAAACGATATTATACTTGGTACATCACAGTGGAAGGCAGAAGGCGTTAAGTTAAAAAAATACTATTTTGAGAAAATTGATTATTAAAGTTTCAGACTCTTTCATATATTTAACAATTATATATTAGGGAAACTGGGACTGTAAGTCTTGTTAACGTTTTTTTTTTTACTGAATCAGAATATATGTACAAAGAAACATTTAATCTGATCAGCCAAACAATTCTTAGCCAGTTTGATGTATTTTCGCAGTAATAAAATATTCAGTATTGACTTAACAAGTAATGACATTTTAATATTACAGAAAAAAGTGCAAGGAATATGGCTAAGCTTATTTTAACCATATGATAAAGCGTGCGAAAATCTACCAAACTGTATTATTAGGTCAGTGCGTCGTAACGCCTTTTGCCGGTATACCAACGATAGAAAGTATATTATTCAATAAAGTTCAACAAATAAAGACAGCAGTGCTATGCAACCCGCGAATATTATTTATTGCATGTATTTTTCATGTGTATTTCAAACCAGAACATATCCAAATACGCTGAGCCAATTATAGCTCGTAAAAAAATATGAAAATTCATATACTTCGCGTGGAGTTGAAATAGTGAAAAAAGATAAAATTGTATACAATAATAATAATCGAATACCATTTTAGTATTTTGCACGTTTCAAAGTATCTTCAATATAAAACTGTGTACTCGTATTATGCTTGTAAAATATTTTCATTTAGACGATTATAATACAAATCGCAACCTTATACTTGGGGGTCATCCATAAACCACGTAACGATCTTGAGGGGGAGAGGGTGTAACTATCAACGTCTACATGGCGTTACAATGTAGAGGGCAGGTTATTTTTTATTGTAACGTAACAATTTTCCCTGTCAAAAAGTGGATAAGACGTGATTATAAATTGCATTCCTATTTAAATTTTTCTACGCCAGAAAGCTGTCAATTTTCAAGCAAAAAAGAACCTAAATATATTTTTTTAAAGTGTATTGAATGGTTCTTTGTCATTATTTTATTTTTAATGAGAATATTATAATCATATCTCTGCACTTTATTTAAAATCATCCAAAATAGCCAAATTTGTCTAGCAAACTACGTTTTAAGTTGTGCGAGTTAACTCACTTCTGGCACTTAATCGGTTAATGTGGAAAGTTGCGTAACTTTTGAGAGGAGTGAGTGTGGTCAAGCTGAATCTCTACATAGTGTTACACGGAGGGAGGGTAAAAAAATTAAGAAAAATCGTTACGTGGTGTATGGACGACCCTTGCTAGTGAAATTGACGAAATATTACTTCGGTTCGAACAAAATACATCTGTCGTCTACTGTTTTATATTTCGGCTTTTTAAAATATTGGTAATAAATATATTGCAATCATTTCTCAAATAATAAAATCTATATCTTCATCATTTGTAAACTAATCTCTTTTGATTTGATATTTGATGATTTTTATCTTATCTCAGATGGAAGGTATCAATATGACAAACTAATATATCTCAAATTAAATGTAAACGATTTTTAACTATTACCAACGAATTATTGACATGAAAATATATTGACACGTGTTTAGACTACTCGTAAATGCCAATGGGTTGTGACTGACGAAATACACGTACGTTGAAAACTGTGAATAGGACATGTTTTCAATATATGATATGATATTTCAATTAATGTTTACGTGTCAAGAGATTTTTTGTGAAAATTGTCTCTAGTTTTATATCAAATTATTGTCAGTCTACTTTTAATATCATTGTGTAATTTTTATGAAAAATTCAATCAACTAGTTTTGTTTAAATCCTTAGAATTGTCCATAATTACAATAAACTTTCAACCTTTTCTGTGCCAGACATAATGTCACAACCCGGCAAGTTGTGAATTTTTAAACAAAAATAGAACCTTAATGTTTTTTAAAAGTAATGTTGCTTTGTCGTGACTTTGTTTTTAATCATCATATTATAGTCATATCTCTACGATTTCATATTTATAATCATCCAAAATATTCCAATTTGTCTAGCATACTACATTTCAAGTAGTGCGAGTTAACTAGTTTCTGGCACTTAATCGGTTAAAAGATCGCCGTGTTTTTCAAAATGTGTGAATCTGTGGAGGTTTACACATTCAAGTCACATTCTGTAGTCAAAATCTGTACAACGCAACACGGAGGAGGTATTATAAAAAAACTTGATTAATTTGTATATTAAAGTTATGTATTTACGAAAAGTGCTTCAATATTCGCGTATGGTCCACAATGTAATCATTTTAAAGGTATATATATTTTCAACTGTATTACTAGACATATTCTCACAACTACGTCGCTAGTTATACTCGTATATAGTACACCCATTGTTTACTGTCCAAAATACCAATAAAACGACAGGACACGTCTTTACACACTTTTTTTTGACGGAACGTGTATTTAGTTGTCTACATTGTGATTCTCAAATAAAATAACTTTTCAATAAACTGAGTATTGAGGCCTTTCGCCTAAACAGGGTCGATATGATATCCTTATAAGAGTGGTTGATTTAGTTTAAATCAAATACATTATTTATACGAAAAGTGATAATATTGAGTAATATATTCCTGCAGTCAGCTTCTTTGCCTAAAATTAAAATAAGGTTGCGCATCCGCAACTTTATCCACACCTTTTTATTGTCAATCAATTTGGAACATAACAAAATGAACCAACCACCCGATTTTTAAAAAAATATTTAAATCTCCAATTCCTTTCGACCAAAATTTATTGCTGTTTTTTTCACGATCATTTACGAGAATTGTATATTCGCATATTATTATTGAGGCTAATAAAAGATTTTCTATATGTAGTTTTTAATTTATGCATAATTTTCTTTCATTTATAATTTAATTAGCGTAAAATCATAATATAAAATAATTTATGCTGCCTAGTGTGAGAATTTTTTTTTACAATGCTACGAGTATTAACGAAGTCCCGTTTAATCTATGAGAAATAGGCCGTCATAAAATATGTACTGAAAAGAAATATTAACATCATTCAAAGAAATTCTATAATACAATATTAAGCTGTGGACATTGCCTTCAATATGTCATATTAAAATATATTTTTCAATAACTGAATAACCGAACTATTTATTATATGAATCTACATGGTTAAGATATTTTTTGGTTACTTTATGATACTTAAAAATATATTATTGCATATCTTTTTTTTTTTATATCTTACCTTTTATATTGCACATATTTCTAAAATTTTCACAATATTTTCTTGCATACGCAACACATGCGAGTTCTAGCAAATATTTCGGATTTATAATATAAATCCGATGCATTTTCAATTCATGTAGTATGAAAATGAACGAATGGCTCGTGCAATCAAAGGTTCTTAATATTCAAACAAATATACTCGTATACACACAAATCAAATGAATATAGTAACATTGAAAACGATATTTTTATCGGATATTCTTTTATATGGAAGAAAAACGCCGTGTTATATTATAATTTAAATAAATAGTTTCATTGTGTTTCAGAAATTATTGAGTGATTTATTTCTATCTAATTATTACAAGTATTACAGTTAATTGGATTATATCAGTGTTTACAAAATTTTATTTATAGTAACTCGGTTATTTTCAGAGTACTCTTTATTTCCGATTTTTATCGCCTATGCTTGCTTAGAGTTAAATAAAACATTTTTTTTGTTAATATGGCATTACGATCTATTCAATATTATTAATAAATTCCGTTTTGATGATTTGATATTATAATGAGATCAATTCGGAACCACAACCGACACAGCTAACCTCCAAGATTCTCCATCTTTAGTTGTCTCCCTCTATTGTTCATACTAAATATTTATAAAGGTAATATCCACCTATTTCCACCGGGTGCGATTCATGGGCTGATCATCGTATAGAATTTGTTCGAATATACTTTTCATACTACTTGGCTCGTCCACCTAATTTCTAATTGCCCTACAAACATTAACTATATTAAGAACAGATTGATTGAGGTGCTCAGTTTTTTATTTTTATCGGCCAGTCTTCTCTGGAATATCTGCATTTTTTTTGTCAGGTTCTATGTAATGTCCATTTGCATACGAGTATGATAAATTTCATATTATTTATTTATACTAAAAGGTAAATTAATCGACGAAAAATAAACAATGAAATCGTTTGTGATAATCGAATATAATTCTACTATATATTTTTTCCATACTGTTGATTTATAAAAAAACAATGTATTTTTTTTATTATTTTAGAAATAATTATCATATATCAGGTCCCATGACTATTGTAAAAGATATGAATCTTATTAAAGTTAAGACTTATTTTATTGACTCTAGGTGTAACTGAAGACAATTCTGAGGTTTATAACAAGTACATACTCACCTATTGCCTGTCAGATTAGATAAAAAGTACAATTTGTATTCATGACGGCCCTACCCGTCAATGCGGCGCACGTTGGCAGAATGAAATTTATTTAAAATGCGTAGGTCAATCGCGATCGCGTAAGCCGACAAACGTTCGACTCGCAAGCCTCGAATCGAATCAGTCGCAATCCGTGTGTCAACTTTCGAGGATGTGCCACGGCCGCCATCTTGCTCGATACCATTTCCGCGTGACAGTTTTCCCGTTTTCCCGCGCATCTCCCGGCGGCCATTTGCGCAGCAACGGCTGCCCTTTGGTGACAGTTTAATTTGAATATGGAACATAAAATAAACACTGCTTTTTTATAGTCAGCCAAATCTTTATGTTATTTACAAAAATATAATCAGATAAAATACATAATCTTAGAACTATTAAACTATTTTATTTAATATAAAATACATTATTTATACATGTATTGAGCTTATACTTCTACAAAGTGTGAATATTGTCTTTGGTGTGTTAATTTGTTGAATAAAAATTACTAATTTTCAATAATCAATGTATCAATTTTAATATATTTTTTGCTAGCTACTACCAAATTGCAACAGCTGCTCTTAGATTCACAAACGAACAATTGTCAATTGAATTACCGCGGAATATTGTAAAAAATTGACATGGTTTAATTAAAAACATAATTGTTGAAGTCTTTCGATTGTGTTCTATAATGACATTGGAATAATAACACAGTATTATATACTTATTCTCGTTATAATCTCGTCTTAAAAAAAGAAAACAAGTATAAATTCTAAAAATATGTTTTGTGGAAAATCAGTGTACGAGTACATCGTCGTCAATGGAAAAGTTTGGTCCCATGTGGCCGAGTTAAATATTACATTGCATAGAGTTTCAACTATTCTACCGATTGAAAAAATCTTCGATGTTAATTAAGTTTTAACAATAATGAGTTTATATCGATGATAGATAGTAAATAAAGTTAACTGATTAAGTGCCAGAAGCAAGTTAACTCGCACAACTTAAAACGTAGTTTGCTAGACAAATTGGAATATTTTGTGTGTTTTTAAATGTAAAAACGCAGATATATGAATATACTCGTAATATGATCATTAAAAATGAAGTCGTGACAAAGAAACATTCAATATACTTTTAAAAGAAATATTAAGGCTATATTTTCGCTCAAAAATTCACAGCTTGCATCTTTATGATATTATGCCTGACACAGAAAAGGTTAATAATTACTATGAGAAAAAGGCAAATAAATGTGTTATTACTATACAAAAATATAGGCATTTGCAACATTTAAACACTGCATTTTTTTTTTGTAAATTCGTAGTTATACTTAAATGTTTAAAGTGTATTGTATAGTAACAATTATTGTATAATTTATAGTGTGCTGATTGAAATAACTGCCGATAAGTCATGCTGTTTCATAGTTGATGTACTGACATAAAATCATGTACAATTTTTTCAAGTGCAAAGTGATTCAAAAAACATCTCTGCAGAGTGGATTAGTGGTTGGATGTGTTTATTTGATTGTTTTTGGCATGTCAAGTGTGTGATGTGTTTGAGGAATATGTGTACTCGTCTGACATATCGGAGTGATTAAACGCAGATGCTAAGTGAGTTTGCAATTTTTAACTTGCTTACATTTTCTTATTAATTAAAACTGTGGCAACACTATATATCTCGATTTGAATCATAGACAAGCTGACTATATTGCCTGACAGCTCGTAACCGAGTTACAATACATACGAGGACTATCCGGAAAGTAAGTTCCATTTGGCTATTAAACAAAAACAAAACTTATAAAACCATTTTATTTTATTGCATTGTCAAGTATGAACGTTAAACTATTTTCCCTTGTAATTTCAGCATTTGTCATAGCGGGGCTCATTTCTCTCATCAGCCCTCTTTTATATGCCCTTATCATAGAACGCTCCCGCTTGTAACGCAAACCACGTAGTACCACGAGGGTAGTCCCAGAAGTATCCGACCTGACATAAAAATGGCGGTTTTTGTTTGAAAAGAATGATTTCGGTAGAAAGTTCCAACCTTATAAAGTTTCCGTTTGAAGTTTGACGACGCTACGTTGTTTAGTATTTGTTTGGTAGGCATCGATAGTGAATTTGTAAACATGAAAAAAATTGCTCATTGTTATGTGATATATTTTTCCGTTTGAAATGCCTCAGTATAAATAATATTAAATCAGAGCTGCGAGTATCAGAATTGTTTACTTTGCCGTCGTCGTAGAACTGCTGACCGGTAAGAAATGATTGTAGGCCAAGAAACAAATATAAATCATTCGATGCTAGGTCTGGACTATAAGACGGATGGTTAAACTGCACCGGGCCAAAGTTCTGAAGATTCCGTTGTGTCACATGCCCGTGGGCGGGCATTGTCATGAATGACCTGGGTTCGGGTTTATTTGGGTTTTATCTTCGTTTTCGATAAAATGTGTCTCCATTCCATCGATTACCTTTTTTATTTATGCCTTTTGCAAGCCACCCAGGTTAACGAATGCTGCTACTGCGTGGTTTACATCACAGGCGGAAATGTTCTATGAGAAAAACATACAAAAACTTGAGGTCCGCTATGACAAGTGTCTAAGCAATGGTGGAAATTATGCGAAAGAATAGTTTCAAGTCTTTCAATGTTTATATACGTTTTGTTTTTGTTTGATAGCCACTGAAAACTTACTTTATGGATAGCCCTCTATATGATATTAAGTTTATTACCGGTTAAGTTCAATTATCAATTAACGCGTTCTTGAACTATACGTTATATGTTTTTGCTTATTAAATCACGACTAACATTATTCACTGCAAGTGTTTTTACTTTAATTAACCGATTAAGTGTCACAAGTGAGTCAACTCGCACAACTTAAAACGTAGTTTTCCAGACAAATTTGAATATTTTGTATGATTTTAAATATGAAAACGCAGAGATATGTCTATAATATAATCATTAAAACCAAAAAAAACATTCAATATGCTTTTAAAATACATATTAAGGATTTATATTTGTTTAAAAAATCACAGCTTGTCGGGTTATAACATTATGTCTAGTACAGAAAAGGTTCAAAACATTGAAACTTCGTTTCTTAAGTACGCTTCCAAATGAAAGAAAAATGCTTGACAACGATACATGAAAGAGGTCTTAAATAATTACATAAGTAGATAAGTAATAAAAAAAATACGTGTTTTGTAAAAAAGAGTAATACGCAGTTATTAAGATAATCAGAACGTTCATTTTTTTTTATACAGAAGTATTTCATAAGAGCACATAAAACAGTCTCCATTGTCTATAAGTACATTCTTGACTGTTCATATGGAGACTTATCCAAGTTAATAAAAGAAAAAATGATAAATGCGGAATGACGATAAATCCACCGTGCACGTAATTACTAAGTAAAATTCATTTTCATTCGGAGTTATTCTTAAGGAAGTGTAAATATTTGTGACAAAAGTAAATTAAAAATATATTTTAAACTCTCAGTTATAAATAAGCGATGGAAAAGCTTTACAAACATTAACACCTCTACGTGATTTATGTATGAATTCTAAAAATATTTAATACATGGTTTGCACAAAGAATGGATCTTTAAACTTGAATTGCATAGTCTTTACAGTTCTTGATTTTTTTTTCCCTATAATATCCATTTAAATTTTACGTAAAATTATGCTTATATATATAAATCATTTATTACAAAGCTTTATAAGAAATAATTTTAAAAGCACTGGATTGATTCAAATATTTTGTAATTAATAATTATTTTATGATTCTCATAATGAGTTTCAAAAATACGAGTATTAAAATATATTACACACGAATGAGGGGGTCAGAAGTAAAGGTAGATTTATAAAACGGATGAGGTTTTAAAAAAAGCGGTAATAACTGTTGAAAAGCATTACAATTTAATTTAATATATGTGTGTTATATCTTCAGTGGAATATTGCGATTAAAAAATAATTTATTTTTTAAAAGTCATTAATTTTATTACGTAAAGAAGATATAATAATATTAAAATGTAATGTACGGCCATCTTGTCACGTGACTTTTTTGTATGGGAGGAAACATTCAGAGATATAACTCAAAATAGCCGTTTACTGCGCATCGAACACATGCTTGTGTCGAATTCTGGGAGTGGTGTGGTATGACTATACACGAAGTGCGGTGATAATGGAACGGACCATGCAGCCTGTCATCACATCCAAAGTGAAGAGGCGTTGGACTTGGCTTGGCCATGTGCTTAGAATGCCTGAATCGCATCTCAACCGGGCAGGCCTCTTCGTCTAGCCAATCGGATTACGTCGTCTTGAGAGGCCACTGAATATCATATACCTAAATTCGGCGGAATTACGGGATGCCAGTATGATACGGGAGGATACAAAAGACTATCCAGTGACAGGTACTCACGGAGGCAATATGTGGTGTCCATATATTTTCGTTAAGGGCGTGACATAGTTTAAGAAGAAGAAGATTCGAATATATCAGCTAGATGTTGTAAAATCTGTATGTATTGTATGTCTACTATAACATTCCTGCAGACTGCACAGAGAATCTTAAAAAGAGAATCTTAATTTGAATGTCATTTACCAGCTGTATATACAGTTGAACTATACTGAAAATGATCCAAGATATCTGATATCTGGAGGATTATAATATATGCAAAATTAAATCGATTGATTTAATTACAATCAGTTGTAATATTATGTATTGATTGGTTCTACTTCACATGAAATATATTAATTATCATTAGGAATAGTTTTTATGTTCATGTCAATAAAAATGAAACACTAAAAAGGAAAACATAATGACTGTAATTTAAGTGTTACACTGTTTCAGTGTTGAAACCGTGAAGCAAACCCAGCTGCGCGATTATTTATTTCTTTCCAACGGCAGCATATGGATACTTGATCATCCCACTCGTGCCAAAATATTAACAGTTTTTTGTGTTATTATTTCTAAAAATAATAATACACGTTTGTTTATATACATGCAATATAAAATATCGCATTATAATCATAGACGTGACGCTATCATGGAATGTCTGCAATATGTTCCGAACACAATTTTAATATTTGTATGGATACAAATTAATCATCGTTGTTGTTTACTTTCGAAATTCCGAGCCAATAGTTTTTAAATAATTTTATCAAGCCTTAAAATTCTTCTAAATATATATTATATAAGACAATATATAAAAGCGAACCTTTTAAAGCAAATGATAAAAGAAAGAAAATCCAATCAATATAACAAAAACAAAATATATCGTCTTAAAAATGATATGTATAGATTTAAGTAGTTTCAAAAATTACTGGTTTTCTTTTAACACTTTATCAACGGACACCTGCACAATAAAACATAGGAGCGGGTTTACTTTAATCACCCAAGTATAACTTTTGCGAACGCATTAAACGTATAATTTGTGATGTCCATAATATGTAAAAAAAGAGATCGACAAAGTTCGAATAAATAAAAAAATATTGAATATTGTAATTCGTATGAGAATTCTCACTTATAATATAATAGTGTAGTAGGATTCATAACAATTTATTGTGATTAGGTATTTCTCGCATGTATACGAACGCGTATTTCTATGTGGTCCTTAATAGACCGGCAATATAATAAAAAGGTGTTAATAAGCGTCCCGCCAACGTTGTGTTAATATTTCTGTATTTTGTTGTAAATGTAACCATTTTTTTTGCATGTGTAAAAATGTGAATTGGAATCAAATATCATGAATATCAATCAATATCAGAGACTTAAACAACTATATAAACATGTCACTCTAAATAAATAGTGTAATCAACAATTGGATAAGGCAATCTTTGCTATGAAGTCATTCCTGATAAAAAGATAAAGATAGTACATATCGATAATGCTTAAAATCTTAAATGTTTATCATTTTTATCACTGCCTAATACTATAGGCGAAGTGTGCGTCAGGGTATTTTCAATGTATATTATATTTATATATACAGCAACATTTTCCAATGGACAATATCCGACCTAATTGAATATACTAGTTTGATTTAAAAGTATGCCTATATTAATTAAGTTTTTCAAGGTAACCGCCTTCTCAGCTTTCAAATGCTTTTGTTACAATTTTTATTTCAAGATATTAGATACTGAACAAATGTTTTCCACTTTCTACTCATAAAGATTCAAGCTATTAATTAAAACGAAAAGAAAATTTGGGAAAAAATCTCGATCAAATTATTTAAAAAAAATTATGAACTACTAATTATGACTACTTCAATGGTAGTATATTTTTTACAAAATTTATATGATAGTTCCCACTAATTTCATTATTAAATAACGATATTTATTTGTTATTTTTATAATTTCTGCCACATGTTTAAATCGAATGATTTGTGAAAATATTAATAATCTAAAGTTGACTACGACACATAGAGCATTGTTAACACTTTACCATCGGGGACGCGGTTCTGCATTATTAATCTTTTTCTCTTAGACAGTTAACTGCAAGGGGCGTAGATTTCGCGTCATGAGCTGTTTTCATCGCCAATTTCTCATGGCATTTTTTAAAAATTAGATGATCAAATCAGTTTAAAATAGTATAACATAATATGAAACCGGTCATGATTTAAAAATATATACTCGTATTTGTGAAAAATTATCTAAAACTCTGTTATGATTCTGTTACCATATATTGATGCTAAAATTAAACAATAGTTTTATGCAGAGGTTTCCAACCTGTATGCTACTATGTCTCCCACATTTTTCCACGCCTAAGGTACTCGCAGAGACATTTTATTATTTTAATAGACATGCTAATATAGACACGTTTTAAATAATAAAAACTTTATTACAAAATTTTGTCACCTTCCCTGGCAATAGTCTGCGCCTTACAGCTTGGAAACGGGTACATTAATGTATCTAACATCGCTATTCAAGTCAATATTGCACCAACTCCATAAACGAAAACGTATACAAGAAAAATACGAGTATAATGGTAACAAAATTCAGGAGATGACGGTACAATTAGTCAAAAGTCTGCCACCAGCCTGACTGTTTCCAGTATTTAATACATGATTGTGGAGTCGGTTCAAAATTTATTGACTCCAACCCAAATTTTTATTTCATTTTTTAATTTGCAATGTCTATATTAGTCACAAACATTTTACAATATTATTTCACGATAAAACCCGTAAACGCAACCGCCAAACGATGACTGAAGACGTAACAAGAAAAAGTAAGCGAGATATAAATAATAATGCTTCCGAGAAACTGTCTAACATAATGTAGTCCCAAAATGCTGAATCATATACATTGGTTGACATTTTTAAAGAAAATAAAAAAGGGGTCGATCGGCTTTTTCCGACTCCGCCTAAAATGTCACGACTCCACTGGCTGACTCCACAGCCCTGATTTAATCCAAATGTAAGGACTATCTCACTTACACATAGAGTACAACTTATATGTATTTCACATTAAGCACACAAACAATAAATAGGGTATGAATAATATTAGTGTTTTATCACTGATAAAGAACTTGGTACAGTATACGAATATTGATATTCAAACAAAGCGAGATTTTAAAACTTAGTATCACTCTAAAATTATTATGGAGCTACTAGTATTTTTCCTCTTTCCGGATATGTCTAATGCTTTATCGTCAGTATAGTCAATATTTTGAAATACAACATTATCTTCAAATAAAAACGTTGTGATTTCGCAAAACTGATTAATTGATTGAGAAATACTGTTATTCTTAAAAGTGTGTTCGTTTTCAAATGTACATGTTTTCATAGAAAATTTCCGGAAATATGCATGCTTTCAGTATTTTATAGAAAAATTCTTAAAAACAACCAGAAACATGAATCGTTGATTAATATTGCACTAAAAAGTTTTTGTTTTGTTTATTTATTTTTTATTTGCTTTTGATCTTGCACTTGGCTCATCTGTGGTTATGTATTATAACACGTGCGCATTAGAATAACAATGATTTTATAGGAATCGAATGTACCGTATAAACTGTAGACGAAATTATCAAAGTTCAAGGATAATCGAGGCACATGATGCTGAAATGAACAACGATTTTTCCCTTACGATTATAACATGAACGAATGTTAAAGAATTATTAAAATTATCGTACTAATACGTATAAAATTTAATTTATCTATCTTTATAGTGAAAATCATCACAAATAAACTATTTATGAGTTTTTATGAATGTAAAAATACATGCAAAATATTACAATAAGCCGAAATAATACAAGGTTTGTTGTGAAGTCAGCTATGCAACATGAAAAGAAAGTTGAGAATATATGATTTTTAAAAAATCTGTTGTGTAACGAAAGGCGCAGTTAAGTCAT
>JAPMAE010003576.1:2624-15171 GCA_036584705.1 Rhyacophila sp. 25_7
TGAATTCGCCACCCTCGGATTGTAACTCGACTACGATGGCGACTTTTTAAATCTGTTGTATAATTGTGCATTTTACTTTAATATTTATTTTTTGTAGACATTACGTATAACATGACATATTATGATTATATAGAATTTTATGATAGTTAAAAAAGGTTATCGTATGTAAATGAGTAATGTTTTAATTATTCGAAACTTTTCGATATATGAGTGCTTTAAGTATTTCTTAACAATTTATTTTCATACAAGATATTTTCGAAGGCTTAAAAATGTAGTCGCATCGCTTATTTTCGTTGCAATTGGTGACCTTTCAAATATAATGTGTAAATTCTATGAAAACGTATCATCTAGAGTTATATTGCATGTGTTTTTATTTTGAGATTCATTCTCCGCACCTCACTGCGCATTGTCTAGTGCCAAGTACCAAACGTATTAATTTCCAGATATCTATAGAAAAATCCTGACAATTGCACTAGTGGCCATAAACAATAATTAATGTTAAAGGAACTGTTTCAAAAAACGCCTATTGAAATGTAGTTTCATCACGAAATCAATTTTGAAAGAGTGTGAGTGGTAACTGATTTTTATTTATAATTAACGTAAAGAGAACGCCTGTCGATAAAACCCTTCAAAATTTAGTGCTATGTTTGTTATACAGTTTTTTGACGTATTGTCGATTTTTTATAAAATAACATACGACTATAATATGTTATTTAATTTTAATTACCCCTAATTTAGTTCTTATGCGAGTATTGACTTCCTCTTAAATCAACATTTACCTAAGTTTCTCTAAAGCTTTCCGCCAGGTGGAACGTTCAATATGATAATGTTAACTAAAATACGGCTTTCTCCTACTCATCCGTTACAAAAGAGCTCCACCAAATTTTGTTGGCATTTAAAAAATTATATCATAGTTTTTTTTGCTATGTGTAATAACTAAACTAAAGTCGTATAATTCGATATGTAATGGTTTAATCGGACATTAATACGGGGTTCGTCGTGAGATGGTAATCGCCTGGAAAACTTGTTTTGCGGGCAACACTAAATATACTAATTTATTCCACTTCAATCAACTGGCAGTCACAAATATGCAAGGATTTTTCTTTAATTTTGTTACTTTGATCTGTTTTTAGCCAACGTATTGTAGTCTATGTGTTCTCCTCTCAGAAATCATTTTTGAATTCTAATGAATGCAGTTTCGCATCAAAGCTAGTTTTACTCAAATTGAATTCGAAGCTCATCGCCTGTCAGTTAGCCTTTCACTAAATTAAATTAATAGGCATGGCCAGACTTTAAGCTCAGAATTAAATTATTCAAAACCTCGCTCAAGTTTCACTTGTTCACCGCGTCTAATGATTTATATTTTCAGTTTTGCATGGAAAATGTATTTAAAAAGTTTTTTTTTATATCGTAAACAATTTTGAGTATCGTGAAGTAATTGTACATGTTTATAGTAAAACTGTGTGTTCATTTATGTAACGAGCAACATATGTATTTGAAATCATAACAAAATGATACATTTTATGTCACTCGAGAAAATATTTAAAATTATTATTGAGCAGCTATATTTATTAGATATACCCATAGTTTATTATGTGGTTTTGGTTGTTCTTAATTTAAAATCCTTATAATTTAGACTACAACATTCGTTTACATTGCTTTTTATATTTAATTTTTAAAACAATTGTCCGAAAAGTTTCCGATTTTTTTTTATATTGGAAAGACATCAATTTCTCAACATTTGTTATCTATATCAAAACAAGCTCTCAATAAGCAAATTCTGAGTGTCTCCGAAAAAAACTTGCTTACGTGCACCAAAGTGTGCAAAATATTTGATAATAAAAAAAACGAATGATTAAAATGTATATCTTATGGTCTATCGATAGTGGCTATCGTCAACCGATTCGACAAAGCAGAACCATTTTGTATAACTTTATCCTTTCAACCGACATATTTGGGTACTCTTAGAGGATGAGATTAGCATCTTGCATTTCGCTAAGTAAGCAATTATCCTTATCTCTCAAACCAAATTGACAGATATTTTAAGCTAAACCATCGTATCCAGCAATGAAGACCAATTGTATGAAGTTGGTTTATTTATCTCCATACGCCATACGTATATTCAGTCCAGGTTAAACACCCACCACTAACCTGGTAGGACTAAAATCATCGCGGCCGCTCTTCCGACATTTGCAAGAACAATCTTTCCCCCGCTTTGATTTATAATCTTGCCAGTAAGGGAGTAGCGAAAGTCCGTATGTATAATCACGCATACTAGTCAAAAAAATTACAGGTAAGTACTCGTATATCATTTAGTGTTCGCCTAGTCTACGACTTCTTGTGCACTCTGTGCGCTGGCGGCTCAGTCGAGAACTGAAAGCGCATAGCAGATAAATACGCAAAAAGTGTAACAACTGTGTTTTCTTTTAATCATGTCCACTTTAAAACGTAGGAAATGGATCTCCACAATATGAAGATTATTTTACGAGTAATAATTGTCATTTATTAGTTCAACCAATTTGGCCAACGTACTGGTTTCAAATGTACATGTAAAAGTCTCTGCAATTTTCGCCAGCCACGTAATTTAAGCATTAGACCTTCGAGTCATGTGGTCGGATTCGCTATCCACCTACGAGGGCAACATACTATGTTATAACTGTTTACTTATACTGTAATATTTTCTGTCCAGGAAAACAACCCACAGCTGTCCGTGCACAGTGTCTTATATATGCTGTATCCATACCGAGCATTTTTGCCTGAGGATGCCGTAAAAACAATCACTCCAATATTCAAAGAGTTTGACATCGGTATAAGCGAACCGGAGCCGACTGTATTGGTCAATATCTTCTCGAATACTGAGAAGTTTACTTCTAAAATTGAGGTAATCACCAACAAGAAGCAAACGGAGATCCAGGTACCGAGCGGAGGGAGTAAAGCCCACCCCAAGGGCAAGTTTGTAGAGAATGATTACCAGAACTTGGTGCTTGCAGACCTGGCGCAGTCGCATGCTGTTTCGGATATTTGTATCATTGGTATTATACTTTGACAGCAATACTTTATTATTAGTTATTAAATATGTTTATACTGGAACGGCAGAACTGATTAAGCCGGTTTTAAGAGTAATAGGGGTATATAAAAAAATGTTTTTATTTTCGAAGTTAGCGGTACATACTATTTATAATCATTATGTTTGAAATATAATGTATTCTACATAGTGGCCGTTAGTAGCAATTCATTGGTGGAGACGATCTCTGAAATTTTGTACAGCTCGTTTACACATATCGTGGGGTATGGCGTTAACTTCAATAATATGCTCCCTTGGCTTTGGTAGGTTATGAGAGCGAAGTTTAAGCACATTTTCTTTTAAGGGTAGATTACAGTAAGCCCTCGATTATTTAGGACCGCATTAATTGTGTGACAAACATATCAATAATAGAATTATATTAATAGTTTTTCGAAATATACAATATTCATACTTCTATATATTGAAAATAATTCAATTCGATCAAGATTTATGATCAGAGATTTTAAATATATTGTTGTATGGCAACGCCGTTACATTCAGTTTTGTTCAGTTAAATCAGTATTTTAAATTATATTTATTATCTACATGGATATGGACCTCAATGAAGATACAACTCAACTTTGTTCAGCGGCGCACCATTTTAAATGAGATTTATGACAAATTTGTCGCAGTACGAAATAATAAAAATATGATTTTTTTATCATCCGTTCTGATTTGTCAGAATAGCTAGCATAAATAAATTTTCTGGAAACACAATTGATTTTAGCCACGACCGCTCAAATGTTAGACTTCGCAAAAATCTTCGAATTGAATGTAATCACGCAAATCTTTTGCCAAGACCCCGGGTAACATGTATGTTGTTAAATATAATGTATTATATAAACTACAGTGGCGGACGAGACTGCACCATTGTTTGAATAATTGAACTCTCTTGACCATGACCAAACTATTGATACAGCTTTGCATGGTGTTGATTTATGCTGACAAGCTTTTTAATTGTATGCGGGTTTTAAACGTGGTTCATTGTTCTGAAATCAGGGCTTTGGGAGACGATTCTTCGATTATTCTACTTCAATTAACGCTGCCTTTTAATTCCATATAAAATTAAATACGACACTGTATGCAATTAATAAAATAATAGCGAGCAATAAAACTTCATTTTCTCAGATACAATATTTCCAATAAATTCAAACTTAATACGTCTACCGTCTTGGATTTTTAAACTATATTTTATTTATATACGAGGGCTCTCCAGAAAGTAAGTTTCTTATGGATATTAAACAAAAACAAAACGTATATAAGCAAATGCTGTTGCTTCGTGGTTTGCATCACATGCGGGAACGTTCTATGACAGGAGCATACAAAAACTTGTGCTCCACTATGACAAATGCCTAAACACTTGTGGAAATTACGCGGAATAATAGGTTAAGATTTTTATTTGACAATGCAACATTTTTTTTATATATACGTGTTGTTTTTGTATAATAGCCACAGGAAAGTTACTTTCTGGATAGCCCTCGTACGTTTGGAAACAAGACAGTAGCCTAAATGGTCTAGCTAGTAAATTACACGTGAATAAATATTGAGACAATCTTTTCGTTGTGAATATCCATATGTTCCATTTTACGAAGGAAATTATTTTAAAGAATCATTAAAAATAATAAATAATACTAGTATATTTTTACCGTTTCCCCACTAAATATACATACATAACGTGGCAACTGATTTTAGATTTTAAAGGGGAGATTTTTTGTATTGTTTATTTTCTTTTATGAAATGGGAAAAGAAAAAAAAACATTGTTGAAAACGTTATATTATATGGCTTTCGTAAATTGCTAATACGCCCTATATATAATGTGACAAATGACATTAGGGAAATTGCGCTAATTATTATTCAAATTCAATATCCGCTACAAGTTTCTAAATAAGCACGTCACTGTCCATGACCCATCGTTCGTAAGGTTTTTTCTTAAACAGTTGCGACAACATTTTTTCACGTATGAAAACTAGAATAGCCTGAAACTTTTTTTGTTTTTTATGTGGGGCAATTTTTTTTAGTGTTTTATTTGATACAAAAAAAAACTTTCTTGTTTGATACGACTTTTTGTCATAACCCTAGGACCGTTACAAACTTATTGTAAGTTTTATATTGTCTGCGATAATATTCTTCTCGAATTCGCAAATATCGTGAGTTTGTGATTTTACCGCTATTTCCCATATTTTAATGTTTCCATTTTAGTGATTTATGCTTTACCCAAAATTTTATCGCGATTTATCCACTAAACATCAAACGATATTTATATTATTATCGTAATAACAAGTATCTATCAATTTTAACATTCATTCCCAAAATTATAATTTGCGGTAAAATGCAGAAAACTCTTCTATATACTAAGACTAAAAACAAGATACAGGTTAAATCTCGCTATAGCCCGTTAAAATGTTCCATTTTTTTTTTTTAATTTCATTATATCGAATACAGGAGAAAGTTCAAAAATGCAAAAGTTGTTCTTTCGCATTATAAGAGTATTTAAAAACATAAACTATATCAGTACATGCTGACGTGCCTTATTCGCTAAAACAAGTGTTTGTTTCGTTCAATTTATGTGAACGTTTTGTCCCCTTGTACAAAAAAAAAAAAACGTTCAATGTACTAAAACTTTCGTTTTAATGGAATTCAACATATATTATTATAATATATCAATTCGATACATATCGGTGAAGCCGAGTATCAGCTGTCATGTAACAATTCTTGAAGTATATTTTTTAAATATTTGACGCTAATTTTTCAAGTACTTATTGTAGAAATATCAATAAAATGAAGAAAAGACAGTTCTGTGTTATTTATTACTTGCATTATCGCAATCTTCCCCATCATCGTCTAGAGTCAATACGCTGCTGGACGAAGACCTTCTTTAGCTTTTTCTTATTCTCGATCTTGCTTAGTGTTGGTTTCAAATTTTGCTTACCGAACATAAATTTTATATGATGTTCATTTAATAGATGGTATCATTTGTCTACCTCAGAAGACTGTCCTTATTTATTAAAATTTATTTGCTGACGATATATAGTGATGTCTAATTGGTGACCCGCGTGCCACTAAGTGACCTACGCAGCATTCCAAGATAACAGCGTCAATGTGCATAGAAAATATTTTTATAATGAGTATTAATTTCTATGAGCAATTGCAGCAATTTCTATATAACCGAAGTTTGTTGTAACCGAGGTTGTCTGTACCTATACTCTGTAGAGTGAAACTACTATTTGCTTCAATTTTAGGCCCTAAAGGATGTGGTAAAAGTCGTGTGGCTAATGCACTAGCTGGTGCTTTAAACTATGGAGCCGAATCATTGCCACTGTACAGAGATATCTCGGCGAGAGAACTTCTTCAGCGACGTGTTACTTTGCCAGGCGGCGACACCGCATGGGTAGCTGCCCCGCTTGTTCGAGCAGCTCTGGCAGGAAGGATGTTGCTTTTGGATGGACTTCATCGACTGCATCCATCAACAGGGGCGGTTCTACATAGGTTAGTAGAGAATGAATCATTTACTCAAGCGAAGCAGTACCACTTATCACATCAGAGTTGATTCAATTAAATGTTTGACCAAATTTTCATTATTTAAATCTTTATGTTGTCCGCAAATGATCTAATAATTATCCAGATGGCTCTCGGCAGTAAAAAGGTTTCCCGCAACTGTAAAATGTTACATGTATTAAAATCCCAAATTTGCATACATAATGGTAATAAACTGAAAACATATGTAGGAATTTTTATTTTCTTAAAAATAATTTAGTCACAAATGGATAATGTCATAAAATATGAATATTTATCTTTTTAATAGTAGAGGTATCTTTTTTCTAAAAGTTGTCTAATTGTGCGTTCTAGTTTTACATAGAAATATTTTTTTCGTCCAATCAAAGAAGGTTTTGATTTTTTTATTTTTTATTATTTTTCATATACATACTTCCATAAATATATTACCTGATATTCTAAAGGTCAATTAATGAATTAGTTTGAAAAATACTTATAGCGTATTTTTTTCTAACAAAATGTACTATTAGTAAAAGTTACAGATAGATACTTGCACTACTGGAGTATTTATAGCAGCGATTCTCAACCCGGGTATTTGGTATATTGGTGGATGGAAGATGAATCAATAATGGCGACATCCTGTACTTAAGCATACACATATACATTTTAAAAAAATATATTATACACGTATCACATTGCGAATTAAGCAATACACAGATCAAAAAAAAGCTAGGAACTGCAGATATGAAGGATATTTTTTAAAGAAACACAGATTGAATTTTTATCACAACTTTCATCCAAGCATAAATTTGCTTATGATTGTGTTCCTTGTTTTAGATTGGTTCATGATAGAGAACTGCAATTATATGACGGTTCACGCTTGCTAAGACATGATCGATATGATGATCTTTTGAAGGAAGGCTTTACAAAAAATCAGCTCACTGAAAGTGGAGTACTCCGAATACATCCTGCATTCAGGTGCGAAGGTATTTTATATCATTAGTAATAGTGCATTATCCTCAAATTTTTTTCATATTCATATGCTTAATATTGTAAATAGTATAGAAAATTAACTGAACCATTCCTTGAGGTAATTTAGACAAGAACATAAACATACTAGTGAGTAAATTACTATGTTTTTGTAGATGTTTTGATTTTTGCATAGGTTGGGCCGTGCGTATGTGTATATTTTGACATCAATAGAGTCAATAGAGTCAATAGAGTCGAGGACTACATGGGTACTTTACTATTATATTTTATTGTAATATGAGATACCCATGTTGAAGATTTTTTAATTTTTTTAATATTTATTTCTATTTGTTATTGTTTGTTTGATTTTTCCTTGCGAGTACACGCTAACCTAAAGCATCCTGATGCATTTTTGTCGAGTATGGATAGTCAAATGGATCGGTTAAAATCAGAATTTTATTTTCCGTATTTTCAACAAATTTGTATGAATAATTAATCAATAATACACGTGTAGGTGGGGCTCAACACAACCTTTCACAATCTGCCTATCAAAACTGAAGTCCACTAAGATACCTGCAAAGTTCTCTGTTACAAGCTATAAGCTTAGTTTGCGATTTGAAACAATGTTATATTGTATTTTCATTTTTATAGTTTTTATAATTACACTTATTCTGTTTTTTTTTTGTATTTCTTAAGAAACAACATAAAAGTCTAGTTTTCGTATAACTGGAATGTTTGCTTGAACAAATTATTACTACCATTTCTAGAATAATTGCTCTCGCCGAACCACCGACTATTGGGCAAGGACCATTGTGGCTAACACCGGAACTGCTCAGTTTGTTCACCTTCCATCACATGAGAAATTTCACCAAAGATGAAGAAATGTATCTCATACACTCTATGGTAAGAATATTGATAAATTTACTATAATCAATTGCTGAATGAGCAATATAATGTTATTAAAGATATAAATATATAACAGAATTTACATTAAGAAAATGTATGTACTATATATTTTCTAATTATGTCTGTCTTTGTATTCACAGTATGGAAAAATATCTGACTCTCTAAATGCAATGATTCATCTAGCCCATACATTGAGAACATCCAAAGATTCAACTCTCAACAATCTATCGGCTTCTTTGTCGACCCGACAACTTCTTCGGATCGCCCATCGTATGTCAAAGTACCCGGCCGCCTCAGCTTATGAAACTGTTCAGAGAACATTCTTGGCAAAATTTTTGCCCAATTTGGCTCGTAATGCATTGGAAAACATTTGCAAATCACTTTCTATTGCTCCTGCAGAAGAAAAACGAAAAATATTCGGTTCGAAAAAGAATGAATCATCAAATATTGTCTGTAAAGTGGAAAATGGCTTCGTAACTATTGGGAAAACTAGCGTGCCTGTGTACAAAACAAAAGCTGTCACTAAAGTACCTGATATTCTTTTCTACAATGTGCCACAACATATTGAATTATTGGAATGGCTTCTACAAGATTTTATTTTAGGAAACCATCTATTGCTGGTTGGAAATCAGGGAGTTGGAAAGAACAAAATCGCAGACAGACTTTTGCAACTTCTGAATAGACCGAGGGAATATATTCAACTACACCGAGACACTACAGTCCAGTCTTTGACCGTACAACCGACTGTCAAAGACGGAATGGTTGTCTATGAAGACTCACCATTGGTAAATGCTGTCAAATATGGACACGTTTTAGTAGTGGATGAAGCAGATAAAGCTCCCACACACGTGACCTGTATTCTTAAAACACTCGTAGAAAATGGTGAAATGATTCTCAGTGATGGACGGAGAATTGTACCGAAACATTTGATGGAAACTTCTACATACGAAGATAGCGTTTTGATTCCAATGCATGAAGATTTTAGAATGATTGTTTTAGCCAATAGACCGGGCTTCCCCTTCCTAGGAAACGACTTTTTTGCAGCATTAGGTAAATAGACTAGTTTTTATTATTTGATCTTAAATTATTTTTATAATTATAAGAGCATATTACCATTTAGAATCGAAAAACTTATGACGATGAGGTTTTGGAATCTGCTTATACGTTTTTGAATTATTAATAAGTGGCTGCAAAATTAATCAACAAACATTTTAAACTTTCTTCAAACATTAGAATTTTCATTTCACATTTGACTGTAGCATCTATTTATATTCCTCATAGGTGAGTGGATAACGCATCCGATTTACGAGCCGAGAGTTGCGGGTTCAAATTTCGTAACTGGCAAAAATTGCACAGGTTTTTTCATGTGTATTTGATACCAGGATATAGGCCAAATTGATGGAGCTAATAACTGATAGTTATTATTGTTTAACAACATCTGTCACTCCAGTCTTCCCATTGTGGCAATACATATGCTCCGTTTCGGAATGGATATGGTTTAAAAAAATGATAAATTAATAATCAATTTCGCTACATTTTTCGTCTTAAAGAATAAAATGAGTCGGATTTCGTTTACGAATTAAACAGATTATTTATTCGAAAAGTGATAATATTTGTTGTTTGTCATAAGGTACAAATGTTATAATTATGAATGTGACAAAATGTCAGGCAAACTTATACGATGGATCTGTTGGTAAACTCTTGCTCTCTTGATGAAATTTAACCTGGAAATTTTCCTTGCAAGTACTCAATGATTTCACATGCAGTGTGACAGGTTGTCTTGAAAACTGGGAAAACAAAATCACTTATTATTATTCTTGAACTCTGAGAAAATATTTTCTGGTTATGGTTTGCGTGGGTCGCGGATGCGATCTTGTCAGTCACAAAATTTTTTCAAATGTTTATTCAATTATTTGTAACCTGGAGATGATCCCAAACGGTTATGATAATAATTAACAATTATTACTTGTAAAATAACAATTGCAAATAAAAAAAATGTCACACTACGGAAGTCTCATATGCTTCATTCAGAAACAGATATAGAAAAAATATATTTGAATTCATCATTAATAAATACTTTTATATCGAATCATTTTTCAAATTCTACTGATAATAAATGACATATTTTATAAAAATTTTAACAAACTCTTTTCATTTAAGGCGATCTTTTCTCTTGCCACGGAGTAGATAATCCGTCAATTGAGTCTGAACTATTACTCCTGCGTCAATACGGTCCTGATGTGCCGTCTGAAATTACTGACAAATTAGTTAAAGCTTTTGCAACTCTTCGTAGTATGGCCGACCAGGGCTTGGTCACATATCCTTATTCCACCAGGGAAGTGGTTAATATTGTAAAACATCTACAGGTATGATTATTATTTTATACAACCTTAATATTCTAATATTTTTTTTATCTCTACATCTTCTTTCGTTCTTCCTATCATGTTTTCTTGTAAGCGGCAGCAGCTTTCGTTAAAGTAATATGACCATCATCCCGTTTCAAGTCGTGCAGTCTTGCTTTATTGCATCCCACTATTTATTTACAGGGATGAGAGTGATGAATGTGACATCCATGTTGTAAATATAGAATCTAGTCAGCAATGAATCAATGATATCATTCTTCCATCGTTGCATTGCAGCCGTGTCAACTGTCATCTTTGTTTTGCTGCTCTCTGTCGTCGATATCTTTTTCCTAGAACTATTGATTTTCTCAGTACATATTATACATAATTATCTATGAATTGACAAAGATTTTACATGTGGTAAAAAGAGTTGTTTGCGATTTTACCAGGGAAGTTCTAATCTAATAAAATGTATGTTACACAAGTTTTTTTGTGTGTTTTATTTAATTTTCAACTCAATATATTGTGCATTTTAGAAATATCCATCAGAAGACCTAGGAAGTGCCATAAGCAACGTATTCGATTTCGACCGCTACAGTGCAGAAGTCGGTGACACACTAGTTCGCGTTCTGAAAGAAAGTGGTCTTCCTGCTGCTGGTATTCTACGTGCGCGCGATCCTCTTGCTAAAAATCATTTGAAAATGTCTATTGATAGGATTAGTGGGTGAGTAAAAAAATATTTTCTTAAAAGAAAACTTCTTTTACAATTATAACATGACGTGGAAATGAGTGTTTAGTTTATGAATAAGAAGCTTAATTTAATTGATATCATATTTTAGCGGGAAGCTATTATACTGGAATTAAAACACACTTTTATTTAGTTTTTTCCATAAAATGTGTTCGTAAAAAAGTAAGATTCATTAAAGGTTTCATTTGCTATTCCAGTTTTTACCGAGTTCAATCAGCAGATTTTTTTTTTTAGTATGTAATCAGAATGTACATTTTTTCAATATAAGCAGCTTGACTTTTAGTATTAATTAACAAAAATATATTTTTTTTATATGGGTTGTATCAGGTAAGCCATGCAAAAGGAATTTTCTCTGATTATACTGATTTCAAGGAATTAAAAACATACTATGATCCCATTATTTTCATAGAAAATTGTATTACATTAAAGGAAATGCGTGTAAATCTTGATTCTTATGAAATATTACATTTTAAGAAAAATTCAAAAATAAAATGAAGTATAATGGTTATTTATACAGATTAGATGTGTCCGCACCGAAGCATGGTAAAGTTGATCCGAAGGGAGATCCACATGTAGGCGGTAACACCTGGGCAGGAGGCACCGGTGGTCGAGATACAGCAGGTCTCGGGGGCAAAGGAGGACCGTATCGACTAGATGCTGGACATCAAGTTCATCAGGTAATCATTTATATTCTTCATATATATTTTGTTGTATTATTAATATTAGATTACCATGTATGAGAATGTATCGATTAATGTAAACATATGCATCGCAAATATTGTATGTACATTGCTTAAAGTTCATATGATAACGTAATGTCCTGTGAGATACATACGGATACACCTTTTTTAAGACCGTAAAATATATCAGAAGATGAGAAACAGAGATGACCATTTGGTGTAAGTTCGTATAGAAACGGGGTTTCATATATTTTTCAAAAGACAAGACTGAATAATATTCGTTTTATTTATTTATTTTTTTACATATTATGGACATCACAAATTATTAGTTTAATACGTTCACAA
>JAPMAE010003578.1:3267-15165 GCA_036584705.1 Rhyacophila sp. 25_7
GATCTATACAGTTAAAGAATGTATATTATTCATTATCAAAAACCTTGACGCATTTAACTCAATTTTTATTAATCTATAAAGTTATTACATTATTGTTCAGCTTAAAATGTCGTAACAGACGAAATCGATATTAAATATTTTAAAAATATATATATTTGCGTAAAAATTAATATAAACAGTGTTATTTTTTCAATATAATGACTTTATACCAAAGGTTAACGTTAGAAATAATAAATTTTATTGTATATTAATATTGTATATTAATACCAATGTGGTAAAATACAAAAAATCGGATAAATTTATCTATACTATTAGTTCATTAATTATTTAGTATAATCTATATATAGTATGTGACCAAGGAAGCAAGCAATACGTTCCAGTATTTATTTTCTCAGTTAGAATGAATAAAAGATAAAAAATAAAAACGTTGAAAAAACCAGCGTGCAATTCTTCCGGCGACGGAAATCGTTTGACTTTGCAATTTTCATCTGACTAATAAACAAGTAAACGGTCGTAATTTTGGTTACTTTTATTAAATTATCATTAACGTATAATAAATTAAAATTAACTTCAAAGTCGAATGGAAGAATATTTTTATTACGACTTAATTCCTTACACAGCTAGATTATTAAAACAGACATAGTATGATGGTAAAACATATATTTATTGTATGAATGTGTTTCAACGTAGAGAATAATGTCACGATAAAAAGTGGAATCTCACTTAAATTGATATATAGTGGAAAATATTCGACACGAAAACGCTTAACATAGAATATTACTTAAAAACGCGGTACAAAATAATTCAAATAGTTAACAAAAAATATATAAGATTTCTTATTTTCTACATTATTCTGTTTTTATTAGATACTTTTAAGTGTCAATCAACTGTGTGCCCAATGTGTTATGAGTTCTTAATGTTAGCATAAATATTTATTCTGTTATTACGTCATCAAAAACAGTATTGCGTTTTTTTCAGGGCTGTGGATTTGATTCAAAATTCACCGACTCCGATGCAACCTACTCTGCGACTCTGATTTTTATTTTATTTTATAATCTGCTAGGTCTGCTTCATGTATTTATTTTGACTTATTGGTACTGATATAGGTATATAAAAGAGCAAGTACATTCGTACACAAACAAATCAATTTAATAAAAATAATATCCATTATATGCAATAAGCAAAATCTTTATACAAAAATAATTATATGTAAAATAAATAAAAGAATAAAATCAAACTTTTAAAATAATTAAACAAATTACATAATGAAAAAAAATAAAATACTTTACAATAAAATGAAAAACTTTCTTAATTTGCTTTTATTTTGACACGTCAGTGAGATATAAATAACACTGCTTCAAGAAACTGTTCAACTAATGTAGTTCCAGAATTCTGAATCATATACATTTGTTGAAATTTGATACATACCGTAATGTTGTTCATTAAAGAAAATAAAAAAAGAGTCGGAGTCGGTCGATTTTTCTGACTCCGACTCCACAGCCCTGGTTTTTTCGTATACTTCTTTTACCGCGTAAAAATATTTGTCTCAATTACAGAATAGCGCTAATAATATGAGATATTTCATTTTTAGGCATTTATTGGGGTATTCAATGCAACCTCCGATGAGCGAATTTTTCTCGCCAATCCGACATGCGAGTTTCAAAATATCCGCTCTAGTGGGCCATGCTTTGGCCTAATGCACCAAGAAATTAATCGTCGCGTAGACCAAAAACGTCTACCGTTGAAAGCGGAGTTGCCCGTTGTTTTTCCTTGTGTAAGGGTATCGGAAGCTTCGTTTCTTATCCATCTTAAATGATTGCCAAAGACTATTTTTATTTGGAGTATTTTTTGCATACGGATGCACTGGAGTCATTGTAAAATTTCTATCCTATTTAAATATCCGCTACATGTTTTCTCTGACTGATTTTGTCCGGAAAATATAATATTTAGTTTCTATTTCATATCTGCTCCGAAATATAGTATATTGAAACCTTAGGTATGTAAAATTTTTCCTAACAGCTGTTTTTTATGAGTAATATTAGTATTGTTAATAACTCATCTATTTAACTCAATATCCTGACTACAAATACAAATTAATAAACATTTTATTGAAATTTGTAACAGGACCCTTAGATTGACAGATATATATATATATATATGTCTCATACAGTATGTAAAGCAACTTGACATAGTTTGTTGTATGAACTAATTTTAATTATTTAATCGGACATAACAGAGCATTTTAGGTTCTGATATAATTGTTGAATAAAATTTATTTTATAAACTCAAAAATCCCAGGCAAACTTGGTAGATAACTATTAAATGATTATTATATCGAGACTGCTTAGGCAAAAAAGCTTAACCCTCAGTTTTTTAAAAGTGCTTTTATATGAAAATGACAATGTACACAAAGAACTAAATACACGTTCTGTCAAAAGGAATCAAGTCGAAATCACCGAATAATTATCTAAATTTAGCTTTAGATTTTGAAAAACATTACCTACTAAGTTTGTGTGGAACGGAGAAAAGCATTAGCCCTCAATTTCAATGATTCTACTTTAATACGTTTTTTTAATTATCAGATCAGGAAAATATAACATCAATTTATCGGTCATCACGCACTTCAAGTTTGTGTTAAAGTGACTGACTAAAAATCAATAAAATACGTTTTTTGTACCTCCTGTATTTTTTTTCTGTGATGGTTAATCCCTTGTGCCTAAATACGGTTGATATGAAAAATGATATAAAAAATCATGACTGATTTCCTCTGATAAGTCAGCTAAAATGTCTTAACATATGAAGCACTATTAAGTCACTACGACCAGTACGAAATATAATGAAATATTTAGAAAAATAATTCTGACCCACGACACTAGAATTTACAAGCGGATGCGTTTTGCATTAATCCGCCGCAAGTGACGTTCAATTTTTTTTTATCAAACTTAAAAAATAATGGAGTTCATTTTGCAAATTCTTTTGTATTTTAAAATATTGTAGTACAATGACGAAACATTGTGAATAGCGTCATGCCGTTGTATAAATGTTCAAAATTGAATAACTTAGGAAATAGCTATCGACATCCTCGTTTAAATTTTCAAAAACCATAATTAACTCTAACTATTTAACAATTATTTTGTGGAGTTTTAAAGTATTAATATTATTAATTACACATGTTTTTATGTCACTGCTGCATAAACTTGTTCTGCATCGGACCAATGTAAGAGATTCACGACTCCGCACGGACCGCAAATCATAAAAAAATGATACATTTATATATATATATATATTATTAACAAATTAATATAGTATATATACGTGGAGAATTTGAATGTCTTTTAATGATATATTTGGTACCGTTTTTAAACCAGTAAAGTGTACTCTACCAATTATAAAATAATAAAATTGCGCTAAGAAATAAAAAAAATATTTTATGTTTAGTTAGGTGATCGCGGCTGTATTTAAATTCACTGTGAGCCTTAATTTTCTCATCACTTCTTTATATTACAATCATATATTTTATGTTTTTTTTTATATGAAGACTTCATTCGATGATAATATTTGCTACAAAAAAAAACTTTTTATATACAAATTCAACCTTCAGATACATAAAGAGTAGATAGATTTTTTCTATATAACGGTATTCGGCCAATTATAACTAATAATTATATAACCTTTGATCGAATGTAAGACTAATATGCACGGGGGATATTTCACGATTTTTTGAGAGCAGAGTTGATGTGAGCGCATAAAAATATTATCAGCCAAGTTTTTCATACAGTACGTTTTATATTTTAAATTTTACTCCAAATAAATACAAATCCGATAAAAGCAATCAATCTTCAGCTTACAATCAGATGTCTCCGTATTTCTTGGTCCATGCTTCTTAAATCACCAAGTGCATATAACTGACACAGATAGTGCAATACGTATGCACATTACATGAATGTGTTTAAAAAAATCAATTCCTAATGGGTGAGTTATGTCTCAATTAAAGTTCATTTATTTTGCATTTCTATGTAAATATGAAAACAGAATAGACCAAACACTCCTAGAATGCATTTCATGTGAATCCACACAAACCAAAAACACTAGGGTAAAATTGCCTTAAATGGTGAAAATCATAAACGATAATGGATTTACTGCATACACAATTTTTCGTGTTCATCTAAATCGATCAGTTTACTATTTAAAGAATAAACATTAATGTATGGATCAATGAAGTGTTTACATTGAACAATTTTATGCATTTAGAACTATATGAATTTCACAGTAACTCCAATTTTCAATTAAAACATTTTATATTTCGATAAATGAATTTAAGCATGGTCATCATGTCGCTTGTAATAAGGCAGTAGAGAGTGCATCTGCTTCTATATACATATTTGGGTCGCGTGTTTAGAATCCCGTAACTAAAAAAAATAGCTTTTCATCTACGCTTGAAATCAACAAATTAAACTAATAATGGAATCGAAATCTATTAACTCGTGAAAAAGTCTCTTAATGCAGTCTACATAAAAAAAAACTTCGGAGCGAAGATGCTAACGAAAATACATACATCAAATACAAAATCATAATACTGCATCCTGATTGAAGAAAATTTTAAGGATTTTATTTGTACAAACTACAGTTTTGCGATATTCGTAAATCAAAACACCATTGTAAAGTGAGATTTACTGAAGAGATAAAAATATCTTCTTCTTAAACCATGTAACTCTCCTTAACCGAAATATATACACTACACACACCACATTGCATAATATTTGGCGTACAAATTATTATGCAATGTGGCTAATATAATAAATCTATAAGTTATATATTGTACGTCCTGATTATAAGATAAATTATATTCTTGAATATTATCAATAATAATAAAAACATATTAAAGCCTTTTTATAATAACTTATTTTCTTACCATCTCACGCCATTTAAAATGGAGCATACAGACTTCATATATTGCTTTCATGAGTCTCTGTCATGTCAACATTCCGTAACTTTGTTGAATATATCTTGTAGAGTGTATTCAATGACCTTTCGGAAACAGAATTCGGCAGGCTTGAAGAAGTTGAAATGCGATTCAGGCATTTTTAGCACGTAGCCAAGACAAGTCCAACCAACATCTCATCCTTATTTTATATTTAATGAGAAGCTACATGCTCCGTTCCCTTATCACTCCATTTTGCATATACTCGTACCTCTGAACCCCCAAAACTTGTAGCAGGCATCTCTTTTCAAAACTTAACCTGAAAGAGAAAATTCTGAATTGGGACTAAATTTGTATACATGTTTTTAAAACTATAGAAGATTTCAATAAAGTCTGTTCTTTTCTCAATATGTGTGTCTATAGAAATATACGTTAACATTCAATAATATAATTTTAATATGCATGGACTTTCTTGAATTGAGCTTCATTCCGCGATGCCCGTACAAATACATATACGAGTACGTTAGACTGCACATTTTTTAACGCGAGTCGAGTTAAGCAAAAAATACGCCAGTGTTGGAATAAAAACCTACGTAGTGCCAGGGACATGCCAATAATAATGGGAAATTACCATTTTGATGCACTGCATCTACGAATTTCATAAAAATTCCTAGAAAACTATCAATGAAAATCGGTAAAAAAAATACGGTATACAGTATAAAAAGGATGTGGAATAAAATCAAAATAGATAATTAAGATGTATTATCATTAATTAAGCTCTAAACAAACATTAAGTATTCTTATATAATACATAACTGTCAGCTCTTCTCCAATATGTATACTATTGTACATTAGTTGTTGGTTTGGCGCTTTGGCGTTCAAACCATCAACTGACTGTAGAATGGTTCTATATTCAGTCTCTTCATCCTAAATCTCTCCCTTCACAATCATTTTTGCATCGCCTTTGCTGCGTCAGCCGTTTTCTTCAGAGTCTGTAAGAGCCTATAAGGGGTTTCTTTAAAGCTGTCAATCCCAATGATAATATAATATAACCATTGAGATGCAATTTACTCCAAGAAATTCCATCAAAAACAGTGAAATGAAAACGAACAATATATTGTATATTATGACATGCTTATATTTTATTTCAAATGGCGATATTCTGTAAGCATATAGTGTATTTTTAACTTGGGATTTTTTTTCTTCGTTATATTTCTGTCAAAAACAATTTTCACAATGTGGAGATCCATATGCTTCGTTTCGGAGCGGATATGGTTAAAACAAAAAAAAATATATTTTTTATTTATTTTGATATTTAACTAACTTGTGCGTGAAATGTTTTTTTTGCTTTTTACATATTAAAAATGTAACTTACTAACGTCCTTCCAAGAATTTCTAATATTGTATTCCCTTTTTCTAAAATTGCTTTAGTAAGAAGCTGTTTTAGTAGAAAGGGGACAAATAAATGTATAAATATAGCTCACGTTTAACAAAGTTGAAAATGTTGTAACAGATGACACCGATTTTGATATTTTTTAAAGTATATTTATGGATTTAAAAAAAAATCTGTTATTATTTCAAAATAAAGGCTTTGCACTAAGGACAGTAAAGACAAAAATTAATTACATTGAATTGATATGTAAGTATTGTGCATGGGCTATATAATCATTTACTGCTTTTAAATGAAAATTGAATGATCGGCTAATCATGGATTGGTTGTACGAATACTCGAAATAATTCACAATAATAATAAAATGAAATAAAACTTTTTTTTAAATATATTTCATTTCCACTTCAAGGGCGCTTACATACTCGTATTATTCTGTAGTGATTGACTGAATTGATTGATACACCAATTCCGTATCCAATTTGTACAGAGTGGGGAATTCATAAATTGAATAACAAGAATATGAAGAGACACGTATACCAGACGCATATGAGATACCAGGATTATAACGATTGTTTCATTACATCGCATCACGTGTCGGTTTCAGAATATTTAAAATATTAATAAATCGACTGTGATACGTAAAATTCATTGTGTTTCGTAGACATCACTTTAGTTCACATTCAAAGTTTTCTCTCAAATGTAAAATTTCAAAAAAATATTATCAATTTGTTGTTAGAGCTTTAAATTAAAGACGTAGTTTCATGTGTATTTCATTATTCATAGTTCCTTCGACGGATAGTTTCGTATTTCATTCATACGTCTACTATATTTATATAAAAGTCGCTGAATATTCGTAAATATTTGACAATATTTAAATAAACACAAATATTAATGAATAACTCTGATACGTTTGTGTGAATAAAATTTATATTATATATATAGTACGTTGTTATTATCGACTCTTAACAAATCATATTATGTTTAACGAAAATCTTTTGATAACTAATATTGATAATTTATGTAATAAAGATATACTCTTTTGGGTTTAGATTTATTCTCATTGCTTATATAATATTCGAATTCACTGATACAAACTTTTGAAGACTTTGTCTGTATTAAAAAGTTTTATCAAGGGTAGATTAACTGGCCATAATAGCAAATTGCATATTGCATCCCTATCAAGTTGTTGGGTATTGATTTGCCAAAGCTAGCTGGACCTCGTTTGCCCTGAACCGGGCAAGTCTTTAAAACAGCATATTTTTTTCAAACGACGTTTTTGCACTTTTAGAAAGCTTTATGGAAAATTTCACAAAAAATATAGTATTCTTTATTCGATATTTTGAAAAAGGTTCGACATTTATTTTGGTTTAGTTAATTATACGATAATATTAAAAGAAAGTGTATTTAATCTGATACAACATAAAGTTAAATGAATGCCTAAGAAGTCACTATTAATGCATTATTTATATTATTTAATTCGTCCAAAAGAAAATGTTTTTACTGCTTGTCTTATATGTAGATACACGAAAGAAATTGGGTAAAAGTTAATAATTTAAAAGCAATTGATCGCAAAATAAACAAAATGAAGATATATTTTTATTGATTGATATATAAATGAAAAGTTTACGAAAGAAGATATAGTGTCGTTAGAAATCTATGCTTGAAAAAATAGAAGAAGAAGCGAAATTCCTTAAATATTTTAATGTTTATTGTCACATCTGCTCTGAAATGGAACATACACACACTTCATACCTCACAGTATGCAAATTTTCTTACCACTTATTTGAGTTAAGGATTTGTGGCCCATAATTTTTAGCTTAACTATTTTTTTTAATTTTTTAGATACAAATACAAATTAAAATACGTTTCAATGATCTGTTACAATGCCAAATTCGCTGACACCAATTACAGGATCAAACCCGGGATACTTTGGCTCACAACTAGACGATCTCAACCAAGACAGGAACCCAAAACGGTTGAGCTAATGATTGACAATTATTACTCGTAAAAAAAGACTTTCAAAACACGTTTCCTAACAGATATGGTTTAAAAAAGGCTTAATAAAATTTGAATTGAATAGTGTAAACTTAAATCTATGTCTTTATTGTGACGGCATTCGAGTAGTATGGTAAACGATGCATGTCGCTAAATTTGCATTTGCATGGCGTCACTTGATCCCAAAAAGTATAATAATAAAATAATTTCATAATGTAACAATAAAAGCAGTGGCGTAGCTGCCTCATAACGAACTCACGCAAAGCATGAGGGCTGACCAGAGAGTCCTTAATCTGTCTACACTCAACATGACCGACCATAATACAATTTTCAAAATTACTCATTATGAAATACAGTTGCTTAGAAAGTGAATATTCATAAGTATACACCGTGTTTATATTATTTTTTACTCTTCCGATAACTGTAGCGTTGATAGGTCCTTTAGTAAGTTAAAAATTATAAATGACTACAAACGAAACTCAATTGGAAAATCCAGAAAAGCAGTCTCGCATTGTAAGCCAGTGAACACTGGCATGCATTGAAAATGGAGCCTAAAGAACTTATTAGTGATTTTCCAAACCATAAATCGAGAAAGAATAAATTTTAAAATTTAAATAAAAAAAAATATTTTTTTATAAATTTATTATGTTTATAGTTATATGTAAATAACACTAGGTACTAACACAAACAGATAAGTATTTTATCTTATTTTTTAAAAATCATGTAAGGGAGGGGGACCTCAAGTAAATTTTGCATGATGGCCCAAAATTTCTAGCTACGTCACTGAATAAAAGAGCATAATATTTTCATAACTTATTAAATGAGAACATTTTTATGACCCACCACTGATCCGCCAGTACACGCAATTACGATTGTGCGCTGTCGCCTTCCTGACACATTCACGAATGAAATATTATTTCCTCAGATATGATTTTAAGCCAGTCCGTAGCGGAACCGCATGGGACAGTATTACCAAGCACGTAAGTGCAAAAACTACATTAAAATAGAAAAAAATAAAAAAAACCGTTGTCTTGTCATCTAATCCTCTACAGCATGAGGTACCCTATGCACCCGGTATGCTGACGATTCAATTGACCCAGCCGTCCAAGTTCGAGGACGATGAATCAATTTGGGATTCATTATTGAATGAGGACAATAGGAATCTTCTGCACTCTAGTACAAACACCAAAGTTTTGGGATGTTCCTGCTGAGACACTCTCGGCACTTTCTTACGAAGCGTTCCACGTTCGTTATGCCAAGGTATACGCTTCAAACTATGTAAAGACGTGGCGGGTGGTGGTGGGCTAAGCAATTGTCATAGAATATGTTTTATTTACGTAATATGGACAAAAACTTCGAGTATCAAATTTACAGTGAACTTTTTCGCGTAATTTCTTATTTTCTTCTTTATTTTATACATATACTCGCAAATTCTAAGTATTTTAAAAATGACAGGTTTATTTTTCAATCTTTCAATATATAGTAATGCATTTATGAATTAATTGCCGGTATTCTTGAGACAAATTAATCGGCTTAGTGAGAATATCTACAGTCTGGTTTTTTGTATTTAGTAAACCTGTTTTTTTATTCTGGGCAAACAGCAAACACGGTCGATTAATACAAATTTGATGTCATCATTAAATATATGTAAACATTCACTCGGTTTTATATTATAATGCATTAACATTGAAAAATAACAAATTATGGTAATCTATAATAAAAGCTAAATACAATTGCAAAGCTCTTGTATAATATGTAAATACGACCCATTTTACTGCACAAACAACTTCCAGATAATATACTCTTATATGTCTCAAGTCATCTTAAAATTGTTCTAACTTAATATTTCTGCATCTCTCAAGATAGTATTTATATAATATATCTCTTTCGGGAGAGACCTAGAGTCTATGTGCCTTCTTGAATATGTACAATCGAATGCCTTTTTGATAGTCGTTGACTTTGCCCTAAAGACATTAAATCAATATTAGGATCAAATTGTCCAAAAATCTCTGTCTGTACGGACAAGAAATTTTTGACTTTCTATAACAAGCTCAAAGTTTCATCCACACAGAAGATTCATTGTTACATAAACAAAATTAAAATTCACTTTAATTCATCGATCGATACATATTCGTAAACATAGATTATTTGGCATTTTTTTTAAATTACACAACTCGAGTTAAAATTATTCAAAACTCAGTTGTGTAAAAAATCATCTGTAATAATGTACAGTAGTGGCTCACAAGTTGACATTTTATCGGTTCATTTTTGCACTTTTTTTTACAATTTTTGAAATTTAGAATAGGGTAGATTTTTTAATCCTGGCGCTAAATATGCATCGGTTGTGACTTTTGCTGGACATATGCATGATTTATTTCGCCACATTCTTCGATAACTGATTTTACAACAGAATTACAGCATTTTTTTTTGATTCCATATACGCGCCGAGATTTTTTAAATAGTTATTTTTTACGAGTAATAGTCGTTAATTATTAGCTCAACCATTTTGGATTCATGTCCTGGCTACAATAGGAATGATTGAAAAAAAAATTGCAACCAGCAACTGGACTTGAACCCGCAACACTTGCTTGGTAGGTGGACGCGCTATAAAATGTTTTTAGCTAAGAAAATCTCTTCTCTAAAAAGACAAGCATCAGACAAGTATTAAAGGTTTTGGTAGATCAGGGCAAGAAGGTTCGTTTCGTTCTTGGACCTTGTATAAAGGCGCCGAGAACTGCAGGTTAACCATCCCTGTCAATGAGATTACATTATAATGTTGCATTAAAACGAAATTTTATTACAGTATGAGAAAGAGTATGAAAACTGACCTCCTAGACGAAAGTTTGACGTAGTTTCAGACTCTAATGATTTACATAAATAAACCAATCAATGAATAAATATTTTTTACTTCTTTCTTGTACATCATTAGAACTACTGTTCCGACCTGAATTTTCCAATGACTAGAGGTGGACGGAAAATCGAGAGCATCGATACATAGCTTTAAATACTTGAGTCATGGCACCTTACGAAGTCTCAAAATAATCGCATACTGAGCTTCAAAAACAGATTCACGCAAATTCTGGGGACGCGACGGCACGACTAAACGTGAAATAAGGTGATAAGGGAACGGACAATGCTGCCTCTTATGACATTCAAAGTGAAGATGATACATTCGACTTGACTTGGCCATCCGCTTAGAAAGTCTGAATCGTATTTTAATCGGACATCCCTCGTCTTCAAGTCAACTGGATTCCGTTCCCGAAGTTACTGAATGCCAACATAACAGGTACTCATGAAAGCAACATATCGATCGTCCAGTTCATTTGTCAGACAACTCAACAAAAATGAAATTTGAATTAAATATGCAGCTATGTGTAAAATTTTGCAGTTTGTATATTTCAGTACTCAGATTATGCCACCAAAAAGAGATGCCGAAAAACTAGTAAAGAATTGACCGAAATTTGAATATACTCTGGTTTATTGCTAGGATATTTCTAAATGTTTTACTAATAAACCGAACACTTTTCATCTGGCACCGTTTTTGTATGACTAATTACTCAAAGTTTTATCATCATCTATCAATAATATTTGA
>JAPMAE010003580.1:2556-15163 GCA_036584705.1 Rhyacophila sp. 25_7
CAAGAGAGTAAACTATTTCACTTTGACGTATTTCATGGCGTCAGCTGTGAATGGCGAAAATTACCACAATATATAAAAAAAATTGACATATCAGCTTTTGCCATAACGCCACAGAACTGATTAAGCAGTTTTGAGGAATTATAAAAAAACTTAGGCTTGTTAAGCTAGTAGATAGCGCGTATGCCTAGGAAGCGGGGGTCACGGATTCAAGGCTCATTATGGTTACAATTGTTTTCAAGTGTTTATTTATTTATATTGTAGTCGGGATACGAAGTCGAAACGGTTGAGCTAATAATTGACAATTATTACTCGTGAAAAAATACTGTCAAAACAATCTTCACATTGCGGAGATCCATGCGCTTTGTTTGGGAGCAGATATGATTAAAAGAAGGTATATTCTAATTTTGGGAAAAAAGTTATCAAGACTTACAGTCTCTATTGCACTAATCTATTATCCTTAAGTGCATGTAAGAGATTGAAACTTTAAAAATCAATTTTATCAAAACAATCTTTTTTGATTTATCATCTTCTTTCAGTATACTGACGATATACATCGAACAAAAATTTTAGTTTATCGATTTTAGTTTTTAATTGTCACAGCTAACTGTTCACTGACGAGGTTGAAACATTGAGTATAATTACAAATGACAGTTTTTCACCTATAAAAGACAAATAACTGTATGTGCTTAATTACCTACACTTTCTCGTATGAGCTGCAAAAATTTTCAAGCTTTTCAATGTCATAATATTTATATTTATATTGTAGTCAGGATACGAAGTCGAAACGGTTGAGCTAATAATTGACAATTATTACTCGTGAAAAAATACTGTCAAAACAATCTTTACGTTCTGGAGATCCATGCTTCGTTTCGGAGCGGATATGGTTAATAGAAAAAAAAAGATTTTAACGACGATATTTGAAATTGTTTATTAAAAGAACTTATATACAGTGAACACGCGTTGAAAGATGATTAAGTATATTTGATGTTTTCGGCGTGCCGGATCCACCATAGTAATTAATATTTTTCAAAATTGAAAAGCTATAGAATAAAATGATTTTTTATCTAAAGAAAATAAACAGTTTTCCTGCATAAATAATGCGTAAATCGATTTAAATTTAATTCGCCCCTGACTCTTTGATATGAAGAGAAAAAAACTATACATAAATGAATATATTAAATTCGCTACTATAAAAATATTCTATATGTGAATCTTCGTGGTCAACGGTAAAAAGAACCGGTAATAAAGTATTATCGATTTTATTACGATTATAAAAGTATGCCTATATAATTAACACCCGTGTGTCTAAACTGCTTTTTCTATGGAACCAGAATCTAGGTGACGCAATTTTCCTGACATTATTAAAATCACAGCTTCATCATTTAAATAATTAGACGTAATTGTGATTTGATTAATACCAAAACGACAATTAAAAACTTGACCTTTTGACAGCGCGTCCAACTCATGAGGCGTTTGTTTTTACGTGAATTTGAACGCAGGAAATGGACCCAATTGGTTGAGTTTACAACTGACAATTATTACTTGCAAATAATCTATCAAAACAATCTGCATATTGTTAAGAGTATATGTTTTGTTTCGGAGCGGATATGGTTAAAAAAGATAATATCGACTTCAGGTTTCACACCATTATACGACAAGAATATTCCAAAAACAGAATTATAAATTTAAAAAAAACGAAACGTTTTTTTTTCAATAAACAAAGATTCGTTTTAGTTGATTTTTTAAATAAATTTAATTCATTTAAAATGCCAACATTATCGATTTCTTCTTCTTTAATTATGCGAATGAAATGGAATTTCGTTCCATGTAAAACAAGCATGTCGCATACGGCCCTTAACGACAATTTGTGCAGCCCAGAGCTAGCCAATATATTAGTATGTAAATATCGTATCATCAAATGTAGTAAAAGAGAAGAAATGTCAAGCATTATGAAGAAAACATGAATACGAGAGTTATCCAGAAAGTAAGTTCACCGTGGCTATTAAACAAAAACAAAACGTATATATTATATTATAAACAATATTTTTATGAAATTGTCAAGTATAAATCTTAAACTATTTGCCCACGTAATTTTCACTATTGCTTAGGTATTCTTATAGCGGGGTACAAGTTTTTGTATGTCCTTGTCATATAACTTTCCGCCTGTGAAGCAAACCACTTAGTATCGGTATGGTTTACCTTATCGTCGTCGTAGAACTTCTGCTGTAGAATCACCAAGAAATAATTTTAGGCCAAAAAACAAATGAAAATCATTCTGGACTATAAGATGAATGGTTAAGCTGCTCCCGGCCTAAGTTCTGTAAGAGTCCATTGTGTCACATCGTGCATGGGCGCGTGGGCGGGCATCGTCATGAATGAAGATAGTAAGGGTTTGTTTGGGTTTTGTTTTTGTTGGCGATGAAATGTGTCACCATTCCATCAATTGTAAATTTTATTTTTTACTACGTAGCTTGCATTACAGGGGAACGTTCTATGAGGTGAGCATATGAAGTTATCCCATCCCATCCCATCTTAAAATAATAATTAAGAGTGGATCAACATGATATAGGTACTTTATATAAAGACAATTAAAGAAATGTATTTTCTATACATTATTACAATACAGTGAAAATAATTTACTCATTTATAGCATTAACTTGTGCTCTAGATATCACCTAACCCTCGCATTATATAATATATATTTAAAGTCTAGCTCTATTGATGTTATCTTTATATTTTTAGTGAATAAACAACCCCCAGAAATGTACCGCGGAACACAGTTCGAAGACCACTGGTCTAGAGTATTAAACCATATTTTTTACATTAATAAGTTTATATTTTTTTTCAATATCTACCCTTAAATTAATTTAGCTTCCACTACAAGAACAGGGTGTTCGGTCAAAAAGTCTCATCGATAACGATGTAGACAAAGTCATCTGCAATAAATCACGCGACAAAACACATCCTTGAACTCTGATGGAGTTCGATTTTTCGCGATGGTAATATTGCCGTGAAATTTTATGACCAAAATAATTAATAGACCCGGTCTACGTTTTTAAGTGTCATAAAAGTGTTATCAACAACATGGCTGTTGTATTTTTCACCTGATTAAAATTCCGCAAAGTGTCGGTCCTAATTTGAGAATGTTGGTTTAATCCGATTATTTATGGGGACATTACTATTAATAATCAATATTTTTAATGATTAAAAATCGATATATTGAAACAAACACAATAAAATTTCTAGTGACACAATATTTTCGGCTGTGGTACAATAATTTATACATAACAGTATTTTACAAAATGTAACGAATATACACGTAAAAACTGTTTTCAATTTTACTTGCTCAATTAATTAATGTTTTTTCGTAAGTTTTAACTAAAATTCTAACTAAAAAATAGTTGAATGGCTCACTATTGACTTACCAATGCTCACAACCGCGATTGTGCGCGATCACCTGCCTGAGTCTCTACAAAAGCAATGTTTTTTTTTATTTCCCACATTTGATTTTCACTATGCACGTGTCAAATAGTTTTATGAGCAGTATAGACACTAAACGCGTATAACAGTGATTAAAATTACCATTGATGTACTCGTAAGTATATGGAAACCAACATATCCGAGAAGAATGAGGTGATTCTGCAGCTCTCAAGTAGACTAAAAAGCGAGAACGCCGCTTTCTTTTCGCTGAAGAGTCCATTCAGCTCTAAAACCATGTTGAAGAAAACAAAATTCCGGCCTTATGATGTGACCATAAAACCGATAATTCTGTCTGGATGTGAAACTTAGAGCCTGACGAAAAAACAGAAAAAGGTCATGCATGCATTCGAAAATAAAATACTTGGACTAGTTAAAGAAAACCAAGGATTTGGCATCCGTACTAACGCTTAGTTCCGTGAGCAATATAGCTTCAGCGTTGTGAATGTCTTGAGGGCAAGGAGACTCAGATAGGCAAGCCATGTCGTAAGATGCGATGAATCAAGAACTTTCAGGAATGTATTCGAAGAAACTCCAGTAGGTACTCGGTCTATCGATATCCTCAGAATGAGATGGACACTAGAGATGCGAGAATTTGGAGTTTTGAGTGAATAAGTGAAGAGAGAGAGAGAGAGAGATAGGCCTGGAGGAAAGTTATGAAGACGGCCATGGACCAAAATGTACAATTAAATACACGTTCTTTCAAAAGTAATTAAGCCGAAAACGAATTATTATCAAAATAACGATCTAGTAAGTTTGTATGGCAAGGAAAAAAGCATTAAACCATAATTTTAATGATTTTCTTTTTATAACTTTTATAATTGTTATAATAATTGTCAGACCAGGAAAATAAAACACAAATTCATTGGTCATCATGTATTTTAAGTTTGTGTTAATGTGACTTTTTGACAGGTTTTTTGTGCCTCCTGTAAAATTTGTTCTGTTAGGGTTAATTCCTTTTGACCAAACACGGTCGATAGGCTTCGGTAACAAATTCACCTGATAATAAGAATAAGTACAAACAAAAAGGTTTCACCAATACCCAACTCAATTAAAATTTTACCATAAAAAAACACAAGTGGAATACAAAAATTAACAGTTCTACCAACCAATGTGTATGTATAATGAGTAATAGTTACATATTGTAGCGGTTGGGACAACTGTTGTAAATGACCAAGAACCGAGCATAATTTCCTACGCACTCTGAATTTAACATGATTCACTGTTTTAAAACTTGTTTTGGAATGTGATACCATTCGCGTAACTGTGTTTGGAGATTCTGAATACGATTTCATACCACTCGCTTACGTATGCATATGTTACGTTACATAATTGGTTTAACACGAAAGTAATAACAATTTAAAGAAGAATCCATTTTATTTTATCAAATGTGCTGCAAAATTGAAATAAATATTTTTGCAAGTTAAAAATGTCCAAACACATGTATTACGGTTTAAAGAAATTTATGAAATGGTCCGAGCTTAAAGCTCCATTATTCAAATGTAAACGTTAATTTTTATTAAGAAGAACACTTTCAAATAACGTAAATACTTAGTATTGCTTGGAAAAATTGAGTGTCGTTATATTATATTCATATCGACCGTGTTTACGCAATAGAAATTAACCCTCACATAACAAACTTTACAGGAGGCACAAAAACTTTTTTTAATGATTGTTAGTCAAAATCACGTTCACACAGACTTGAAATGCATGACGACCAATAAATTGGTTTGCTATTTTCATGATCTGATAATTAAAAAAGTTATTAAAGGAAAATAATTAAAATTGAGAGTTCTCGGTTTCTGTCGATCCTCACAAACTTAGTAGGTCGTTCTTTTTTTCGAAGCTGAAAGCTAAATTTCAATAATAAATCGGCATTTTTGGCTTAATTCCTTTTGACAGAACGTGCATTTAGTTATGCACATTGTGATTCTCAAATAAAAGCACTTATAAAAAATTGAGGGTAAAGCTCTTTTGCCAAAACAGGACCGATATGGTTTAACATACCGTTGAAACTGGATTAGTAAATAACATTCAAGTATTCATCGAGTTCTGCTCATAATGAATAAAAAATAAGAGATAACAAAAAGTTGAACTTCAGAAACACTTTATTTCCTAACTACTTCTAGTACGAGTATATACAATAAAAAAAATACTTTAAGGCTTCGTGCCTATTATGGTTGTGTTCAACTTAGTAAAATCGTCATATCGATTAATAGACGATAGTAAAGGTCACGTCGTATTTGTACATAATGCGGTTTTCGAGTCTAAATAAATAAAACAAAATTAAAAGTTGAATGTAATTTTTTTTACTTCAGAGCTGTCATTTGCAACCCTCTAATAAGCTTTAAAGCAGTTACTTACGTCCCAATTTCATGCCTAATCTGCAGGGACTTTTGGTTGGTTCCTGGCAGATTACATGTATATACCTAAGTTGAAGCTGCTACTCCGTTGTCGGGCGGTTGGGTGAAGCCAACTCATGATTTTCAAACCTCCACGCTCTCGTGATTTTCATTACTATTATATGTATTTGGTATCTATTCTGGTCATGAAATTAGAGACTGTATATGATACGCAATGTTCTTCACTGTTATATATACTCGATGTTTTGAAGGACCCACCACTGACCCGCTAGTACTCACAACCGCGATTATGCGCGGTCGCCTGCCTGAACCTTAACGAAAGCATTGTTTTTTATTTCTCGTATATTGATTTTAAGCCTGCCCGTAGTGGAGTTGCACGGGACGGTATCAACATGCACAGTGTGCTAAAGAAATGATTTAGAGGAAATAATGAGGATGAGTAGCGGTCTGCCTCGTCATTCAGTCCTTGGTGGCATGAGGTACCCTATGATGACTCAGTCAACTCGGCTGCCCAAGTTCGTGACCAACGAGTCATTTTGGGAGCAAAATTGTTCCTCGTAAGATGCCACATATTTACTAAAGGCCTTAAAATTGGCCTCGGTGGATACCACATCCGCGTGTCTTAGTAGCGCCTCCCAATTTGTTTCATGTCACGGTCCCCTAAATCTGAAAAAAATAATCTCCGGCCCTTCTAAAAAATATATTTTAGTTGTCAAAAGATTTATTAGGCATTAATTGTTTATATGAATACAAACATGTTTTTACTTATTTTTATATCATGTCTTCTTGTTTGACAAATTGAAATATATACATTGGCTAAAATGTTATGTGAAAAAATATTCATAAATAAATATTTGTAGTTTCTACAGAAAAATTTCGCGGCTCCCGCAAAAAACCTACGACCCCCAATTTGGGAAGTATTGCCCTATAAGACCCGTGTGAGGGTGGTTCCTGGTGAACAACTCCGTACAAGATGAATGCATACGTGGACATTCCCATAAGACATGCTCAAACCCTCATACCCTGCAGATTGGGTATGAAATTAGGACGAGATTAGCCGTTTTTACTCAAATCAATGTAAGAATATAAGAAACCAATAAGTCAACGAAATATTGTCGCTATGAAAATCTTCACTCACTCCCTATTCGAGTAGTCAGCTTTTAATCTAATATTTAAACTATTTCTATATTAAAATGTTCTTCTGTGAATCTATGTTCTTAGCAAATCTATTCCGTAGAATAGGCTAAATTATTATTTTTCAAGTACTTAGTATAATCAGATAAACCTCCACGAAGCAAACATCAATGTTATAAGCTATATTTTCTTTTATTTTTTAATTTTCAAATGCGTTGTTTTCATTTCCAACTTGCATTAAATCGCGCAGTACAATACAATGCATTTTATGAGTGTGCTCATGACGTGTAGATCGGCGCTCAGTGGTTTCCATGAATACTTATCTCTCGTGATCACCCATTCACAATCACCGTGGTAATGATAGCGAATGAACGACTGTGTAGTAAAATGTCAAAAACTGCATTCTGAACGCATGCGGTGCAAAAACGCAATTCGAATTAATAACGTTCTTTGAGTTTACTATGCAATCCGATACATAGATTACGCATTCGTCATGGGACGTAAATTTATCAAATGTATTATTCCTTTTTCGATTTCTCGGTGCTTGGCTAAGGATGCGTATTCGCTACAACGCGTAATTCTTTTATCCAATGCATTTTTAGCAAATATATATATAAATCATTTTCGTACGCTATATTTTCGATTATAATCTTATTTATCGTGTTAATAACAACACTTATATCGTCGATGTACTGTCCAAAAATGATCGTTTTGACCTAATAATGCAGATGGTAGATTTTTGCACGCTCCATCTAGTAAAACAAGCTTAACTATATTCCTTGTACTTTTTCTGTGATATTAAAATGTAAACTACTTATCAAGTCGATATTAAATATTTAATTACTGAAAAAACACATTAAACCAAATTAGAAATATTTGGCTGATCAGATTCTAGTGTTTCTAGGCATATTTTTATTTTGGAAAAAAACGTCGACAAGACTTACAATCCCAGTTGTCCCAACATATTATCAACTCTCTATTATAAACTCAAACTCAAACATCAATTTCTTCGAAACAGCCTTTTTTTACTTAACGCCTTCTCCCAGTATACCGACGATATATATGTGTTTTTAAAAAAAGCTATCCTCTTTCACGAGAAAGAGTGCTGAGGCCTTTTTTGGGGTAATATAAGAAATGTTAAAAATGAAAGAGGAGAGAAATTATAGGCCTTTCCATTCAGAGACACAGAGAGAAAGAGGCTTATTTTTTTGCTGTAGCTATTCTCTTTATATCTAATAAAAAAGAGAGAATATTTTCTCTTCTTCTTAAAAGAAATAGTAGAAGAAACAGAAGAATAGAAAAGAAAAAAATATTTTTCTTCTGCTTGGCCTTTTTCGCTGTCTTGAAAGAGAACTACACAATGAGAAACATAGGTAGAGTCGCACTTTCCTTTTAGTCGGAGAAAGATAGTGTCCTTTTTTTCTTCGTTGTAATCGATTTGTGTACGAGTATATCTTCAACATAAAAGATTTTACAGTTAATCAACGACTTTTTTATAAAAGAATATATATTTTTTTAAATGTAATAAAAGTTTATTGTGTAATAAAACTGATAATATTCGTTTGAAATTATTCGCAGGATTTACACGCTTTAGCTTACAATTAACAATTATTGCTTCTTAAAAACAGTATTTTTAGTGTGAACGTTCCATATGCTTCTTCTCGGACCAAACATGGAATAACATCAAAATGATATTGATTGTTAACCATAGATTTGCTTTGCAAAAATATATGGTACCCAACACCCAACTTGTATCATAGATTTCGCTCTAATACAGAAATAAAAACCCATAACCAGCAAACCACATGTGGCTTATGGCGTTCTCGTAGCTAAGTAATACAAATAGTTTTTTAGAGCAGATAAGGAACCGGTATTATAGAGTAATATATTAATGTGTTTGTGACAGCCCTGTCTCAAAATGCATCATCTCTCAATATGAGATAGAATGCAACTAGCAAGTAGCACTCGAACCGTGTCAAGGGTTCACTCGCGGTCAAGCTCGGTGACCCCCGCTGGCCTCCTCTCAGCCGCATTGTCGGCATGACAATATACCACACCTCTGCGGGGGCGTCAATCATGCGACGGGGGTGTTGACAATTCCTAATAATACACAGCCTTCGGGTGAGGCAGAATTTTTCCAAAGGCTATTGCAGTTTGCAGTTTCTTAATTGAAAACGGAAAAATATTCTTCGCCGTAAGAAGAGCTCGTTGTCAAAAAAATATTATTTGTTAGGAATAAATGTCATATCTTTGCTACTGCATCAAATATGTACAAGTTTCCAGTTCTCTGGAAGAGATTTGTGATTTTCAATGCATTTTTGACAATTCGTAATAAATCATTATGTATCTTTATTTTAACCCTTATGATTCAAGTATCTCCCAGAGAAATGAGCAGCGCAGATCACATTCAAACCGAAAACGAAACGTTGGACTTAGCTTGGCCACGTTCTGAGAATGCCTGAATCACGCTTTTCTACAAACCAACCAGAGATCCCGTCGTTTCGGTAGGCAATTGGATAACATCCCCAGCATGTATTAGATGGAGTTACGCGATGCCGACATGATATGGGATGATGCAAGGACACTGGCTAGAGATTGGCAATCATGGAGGCAACAAATGCTCCGAATACCGGGCAAGATATTGTATAAAAAGATAGATACATTATGCGCGCCGCAATAGTACGAGTACGCCATACATCTTAATATCAATACCTGGAAAGTATGTAGATAAAAGATCAAGGCATGACATGAAAGGATGCAAGAAGACTGGATAACAACTGGGATCCACGGAGGCAACATGTGATGTATATATTCTCTGGTTAAGGAAAGTAACATGGTTTAGGGAGAAGATATATTTCAAACACGATACCAACCAAATATATTAAATTAAATAAAACAGTGCAATCATATGTGAATCCGTGAGTTGTAGGTTTGAATCGTATACCTGCCGGAAATGTTTCCTTTCTTGATTTTTAATGTATTTGAAACCAGGACATGGATTATTAATAGATTAAGCTAAAATTATTGACAACCATTACTTTTGAAAAATCTATTAAGGTAATATTTACGTTGTGAAAATTCATTTCGTAGATCGACATGCAAAACCGCGTTAATAAAACAAAACGAATCGTTCAAGAAAAAGATAACAAAAATTCACACATACGAGTACGTACATATGTATATATATAAACGTTGATTTCAACAAATATCTAGCATTGCCTAAAAGAGCATATGACCAGAGGCCGTCTTTATACGAGTGCTAACGGGTTTGCGAACTTAATATCTATCACAAAGCAGCCATTTCATGCAGACTCCCAAAAAGATTCTCTCTTAGATGGCAAATTAAGTAATTGTTCAGCACACCGGGAGCACAGAGAAATGTATGCCAATGATAAGTAATCGTGAGGCAAATACGTAGTACGAGTACGTCTACAAATATCTCTCTTATAATAACTTGCATGGTGATATCATCGCGTAACATTTGTTACAAACATGATTAAAATGAAGAGAAAAGAGAACCGCACACAATCGCAAAAGGGAGTACTCGTATGTAAGTAGTGAAAAAAAAACAATGAAAATATCGTCGTTATCCTGGCAAAATGCGTTTAGTCGAACAATGACCGTTTCGATCTAATAATGCAGTTTGGTAGATTTTTGCACTTTTATCATCTGGTAAAACAAGCTTAGCCCTATTCCTTGTACTTTTTCTCTAATATTAAAATGTCACTACCTATTAAGGCAATTTTGAATATTTTATTACTGGCAAAACACATTAAACTGACTAAGGATTATTTTGCTGATCAGATTAAGTGTTTCTAGATATATTCTAATTTTGGAAATAAACATTAACAAAACTTACAGTCCCAGTTGCCCTAACATATTATGTCGTTAAATGTATGATGAATGTATGTAAGAGACTCAAACTTTAAAAAACAATTTTCTCACAAATGTATTTTTAGTCTTAACAGCTTAGCCTAAGTACGAGTATAACAGCGATATGTAAGGATCCAAATTTACAAGCGTTTTGCATCAAAACATATGCATAGTTTCACGCGAAAAAAACAGTAATCGTTTCCTTAACTTTTGGTCTTCCGAAGTGACAACTTTTTCTTATTTTTTTCAATACTATTCACAAATGACATGACATAATATTTAATAATTCTCACTATACTTTGTCTTCTTAAGTAGAATTGTATTATAAATAATAGTATTGCGTAATCAAGGAACAATGTAATGAAACCATATCGATACCAATGATTTGATGATCACGCTGTTTGTGTTGACGTGATAATTAATAATAGTTGTTTTTATCTGAATTATTATTTCACTCTCTCCGTCTGATACATTGCCAGCCGTGCGGTGGTCTTGCTAATGACGATAATAGAGCGGTTATTGTTTATATTGTGTAGTTCTTGGAGTATTGCTTAACGTTTATTATTGAGATGCATTCACCTGAGTCGACGAGTAACAAATAACATACAATTATTGAATATCTTTTAATAACATCGGTTATAGCTGCCACCTGAATTGCGACCGACGCGGCTTTCGTACATACCATGTGTCTAATACCAGGGTTGCCAAATATATTTACGATACTGCCAAATAAAATAATTATTATAAAATGCTTGTCGACGAGAGAGGCGAGACTAAAACGATTTCATCACACTTAAAAATACTTGTAATTACGCATTTGATAAATACATTATATCTGAAATCTCGACTATTTTTTACACACGTATTGAGTTTTCATACATATTGCTGGAAATCGATTGATTCATACATCCATATAAGTATGGCTGATATTTTATTATAATGAAATAGAATTCATTAAATATATTGGGAAGGAAGACACGAATAAATATTGTTCTAACTGTGTATGTAGTGCGAGGAATTTAGCCATTATATAATAAATATCTTGAATAAATGTTATGAAATACTCGTGTTATGAAAGTGTGAATCTAAAACTCTCAAGAAGGCCCCAAAACATGATAATAAGATCACTTAACTATTCACCACTTACTGCCAGCATTCGCAGCTGCGAATATGCGCGGCTGCTTTTTTGATATTGCATGAAAGAACCTTTGATATTATTTTAACTATTCTTGTAGCAGACGTACATGAAATTGTATCACCATGCACCGCAGTGCAAAAGAGATTTTATATACGTTGACAAAAAAGCCTGAAAGCATTCGGACCATGCTGAATAGATAGTAGCGTCACATTTAATTAATCATTTTTTAATTAGCCGGTCATTTTAGCATTTTGGGAGTCTCCGAAAAATTGCTCCACATCAAATGTCACGAAGTTTTAAAAAGCCTTAAAATTAATCATGGTAGATAATATCCGCATGTTCTATTTGGATCCATGCAATTATAAGTAAACGTTGAGGCTATCTAACTTTTTGTGTAAAATCGTCACTAACGAAAAAATACCTCCCATTTGTAAAAAATTTAATTGTTCACGAAAAACTACAAACTGATTTTCGAAAGTTACGAATTGATTTTTAAAACATCTGAAATACACTTTATAGTTTTAAAGGCGTATATACATAAGAGATCAGGAGACTAGTTGAAACTCCACGTAATGTCATATTTAACTCAACCACGTTTGAAGTATTTTCCGTTGAGACGATA
>JAPMAE010003585.1:0-14731 GCA_036584705.1 Rhyacophila sp. 25_7
GCTTTAACAATATGGCCGCTATCAACTGTCAAAGTTCAGAAGTCCCTATTGGAAAACCCTTTAGAATAACTAAAATTATCAATAAAGATACTTAAAATAGTATAATTATTATAAAAAAATGACTTTTTAAAGTTTTAGGTTATTTAGCGGTTAATCTCTTTTCATTCTTCAATGTTCCTTTTGTGGCGGGCTTTATTTAAATTCGTTAATACTTAGCTAATGAAGATAGCGCAAACTAAACGAAAACAGCACCGGCAAAACGCAAAAGCTTTAAATTTATTTCGTCAGAATTAAAGCTCCGATGGGAAAACATCTTATTCAACATCAGCAATTTATTTTTGTCAGAGAGAATGTAACAAATATTTAATGTTATTATTTTGTCAAAAATGGAAATGTAAAACACAAAAGCTTTGCAATTCGAAATCGGAGAAATAAACATTGAAAGGTTTTATAATAAATGTAAAACTTTTACATTGTGATTCAGTAATTTGTGACCCATTTGGCTTTGCGTCTTTGTACTTTAAGTCTTTGTATAAATAAACAGTGTGTGAATAAACCAAACAAATAAAAGATGGTTCTCTAATTATAAAGTATATTCAGTGATATTGAGTACATCAATACAGCTGTAAGAGAGCGATGGCAAACCAATGTTTAGTGGTAATAACTGAGTATTTTTTATTATTAGTAATATATTTTAAAATGACTATCCTTCACTAGATATCGGTATAGTTGCATAATTATTTGTTTACATTTTATTCTTTTTTTAATATATTATGAAGATATTGAAATTTCAACTCTAATAAGTTTATAACTCATATTTATACACACATACTACTCAAACGTAGCTTAGCGATTTACTGAAGCGATGCAGAAACATGCAGATCAAGTTAAAAAAAAAGAATGATGATGTTTTTAAGGGATACTTTATATGATGTGATGAAACTTATCAACAAATGAATTATTCTAAATGTTTTCCAAATACTAATTTATATTCAAAAATCTTCTTTTAACCATATCCATTCCGAAATGAAGCATATGGATCTCTACAATGTGAAGACTGTTTTAACAGTTTTGTAAGAGTAATAATCGTCAATTATTAGCTCAACCGTTTCGGGTTCATGTCCTGGCTACAATACAAATGATTAAACATTTTTAAAATTTGCGACCAGCACAGGCCTCAAATCTGTGACCCCCCGCTTGTGAGTCGGATGCTACGACTTATACAAAATTACTTGTTATTATTTTTGAATGTGTATAACTATTCTAATAATATTAAAATTGCAATAAAGTTTTTGATATTATTTATATTTTCACATAAATTGATAGTTGACCTATTATTTGAGGGGTATGGTATATAAAAACTTGAAAACCCACAATATGACAGTTCTATAATAATCGCATTTGAAAATTTCTTATGTATTAAAAAAATATACTGAAAAAGTAATTTGGAAGGTTAACAAAATTACTTTTTAGTTTACTTTTTATATATCTATAGATTTTTCAAAAAAAAAAAAATTGAATGAAAATATGTAAAGCTGTTAATAAATAGGCTAAAAATGAATAAAATAGAATTTTACCTAAGTGTTGGTTACCAACTTTCTACACCACGTCACTCATTTGTGATATCATAATTTTGAATAAATTTTTACTTCTTGAGAAAGGGCTAATTAAAAAATTCATTTCCAAGAATGTTTGGGTATTAGTAAAAAGCTATCGACTTTGGTATGAAACTATTAATAATATTGCAGATATCTGACTCAATAACAGCTGTATCACATAAAGAGCCTATGTCAACTAATAACAGATGGCATGAAAGTCGCGTTGGTGCAATCGTTATTGCTCTAAAATGGCGGCAACATTTCACAAAATGGTGACTGCGATTCGCAAAATGGCGGACGTTGTTCACAAAAGCCGGATCCATTTTGATAATTTATTGGAATGAGCTTGCATAGTGTGTCTGATATTTTGCTGGTTTGGCAGCGCAAATTGGGGAATTTCAGCTGCCACGATGAAATTGCATATAATCAGAAATTTAAGCCATGGATTTCTATGAAAATAAGTTTTGTACTATACATTTATGACTATCTTTGAGTATTCTCTTTTCCTTCTTTTGTTAACTTTATACATAGCGTTAAGATATACTATTTTAATATAAGGAAACTACGAAAAGTATCAAAGATTAACTTTATACGTTATGAAAAATATTTAAATGATTACATTTGTGAGATAGATTTTTTTACAGAAAAATTATTTTTAGAATATTTGCTACGAAAAACTAGATTTTTCCATCTTTTCATTTTAATTGTAGTAAAAATGTGAAGTCGACCTCGTTAGGTTAGTGGAGCACGCCTCCACCTAACAAGCGAGGATTGCAGGCTGAAATCCCGTAGCTAGCTGCAATTTTATCAAATTTTTATTTATTTGTATTGTAGCTAGGACATGAAACCGAAATGGTTGTGGTAATAATTAACAACAATCACTCGTAAAAAAACTGTCAAAACAGTCTTCATATTGTGAAGATTCATATGCTTTGTTTTGGAATGGATATGGTTAAAAAAAATCTATACATAAAACCATGTAGGGTTGTTCAACACTTTTTTATACAATGAATTTTTTATACATTATTGTGTTTTTATAGACACATTTAATTGATTAAATTGTCAGTTATTAGCTCAACCAATTTGGTCCATATCCTGGTTTCAAATGCATAATCATAGAAGCTCATCAGTCGGATGTTTTATCCACTCATATATCAAACGTTTAAAGTCAAACAACGCTATCTAAAATAGCGCAACTTTACAGAAGAGCCAAAAAACATTTTTTATTGACTTTATTCTAACTTTCAACAAAAGAGATATTTATTTAAAACCTAATGTTCAAATGTTATAATTTGTTATTCTTTGATAATTTGATTTTTCTTGTGACGAAAACTAACAGCTTATACGGTCTTTTGAAATTAAACAAAAGCAACTTTATATAAGTAACGTTAAACTTTACAGACGATTTAAAAAGAAATTAGAAAATATTGATATACCGTTGTTTAACAATTATGTAGCCAAAAACGTAAAATAACATTATTACAAATAAAAAAACGCATTTTCATAGATAACGTTGTTTGACCTTAAGCCTTCGCCATAGGTGACAAATATATTCAAAACATATCTGGAATTATTTTACATACAATAATATTGTAGTATTCATAATTCAGATTAATATTGTAACAATGAAATATCATCATTAAAATTTGGGTATCGATAATGACTCCAAGAATATTAATCAAAATGCATTTTAATACTTTATCCACATGGTTGTACGAGTATATTTAAAATTGTACAGAATATTACAATAAACTTTTTTACATACATTCGCGGAAGCATATCACTTCGTTCTATCTCATATTTAAAAGCTTTTCCTGTAATATAATATTCATGATATGATTTTGCGGTAGCGCCATTAAACAGGTGTTATTACAATACAAGCATCATTATTTATAATAACTACGCATGGCGTCGATAATGAGTAAATTTTTCAGATGAAAATACAAAAGCTTTGAAATAAAAAATATACTTTACATGTTTCAGAATTATAACGGATATGTGACGAAGAAAAAAAAAATTGATTGTTTTAAAATGTTAACAAAAAATCATAAAAAGCTGTAAATATTTGTGTATTTAAAAATAGTAAACTTTTTTAAAATAAGAGTTTCTATGTTTTAAATGAAATTTGACACGACCTTCAAAGTAAGAAGTTCGATAAAATGTGCTAAAAGCTAAAAGTGCATTATCCAAGGTTTTAGTGTTTTTTAGAATAGAAATGTTAGCGAATTACTAAAAAGATACTTTTCTGGTACTTCTTTTTTTAGAAATCGATTATATGAAAATAAAATTAAAAGGCATTTGCTTAGGTTTATTTTTGCATGAGGCCCCAATATTTGTTGGTGCGACAGTGTAACTAACTCAAAAGTGAAGATACGAGTACCATGCCCATATAATATCTTTTCAATTTTTTTTAGTATCTATCTTTTTTTAATCGTACTTTCCGAAACTATGTTCCATGTTTTTTCGTAAAAAAAATAAATTTATCGATATTTTAATTCTTATAGTCAATAAAAATGTTTGGTTAACCGATTAAATGCCACAAGTGATTTAACTCGCACAACTTAAAATATTATTTGTTAAATATGAAAACGCAGAGACATGACTATAATATGATCATTAAAACTAAGTCACAACAAAGAAATATTATTTTCCATTTTGCAATTTTTATCTCGTTTTTCGTTCCAAATAAGAAAAAAACATGATAATTTAAATTAAATTACTGATTTATTAAATACTCCCTACAACAAAAGTCGATTCGATAGTCTTTATTATTTAAGGCTTTGTGAGTAAATATGTCAATACTATAACGATTGTCCAATTTTAAAACCTAGTAAGTGTTTCAATACAAAATGTTCAGGACGACCAAATTGGTCGGGAAATTATCGAAAAGAATATACAACAATAATCGCAGAGAACAAAACAGGAAAACAATTTTCAAGCCGGTATGTGCATTTACCAATTCTATTACCTAATAAGTGAGTGTTAATTACTAGGTTTTAATATTTTTTTCTTAACTTAGTTAAAGTTAAAATTTTGAAGTCATTTTCGAGGAAAGTATTGTAATATGCTAGGTTTAAAAAATTGATTTCACCCATATAGACACTGATTTTATATAAAATATCGACAGAAAAATGTGCATTATAATCAGGGTTGTAGATTGGGTTAAAAATTTATCGACTCTGACTCTAATTACGATTTTTATTTTATTTTATAAATAGATAGATACGTAACGTATTTATATTGACTTATTGATAATAAAAAAGTAAATACATTCGTACGTAAACAAATCAATTTAATAAAATAAATATATTAATTATATTCAACAAGCAATATCTGTATACAAAAATAGTTATATTTAAAATATATGTAAAAGAATAAAACCAAACTTTTAAAATAATTAGACAAATAACATTATTTAGAAAAATGAAGAAAATAATTTAAACACTGGTTCCGAGAAAGTGTCCAACATAATGTAGTCCCAAAATTTTAAATCATATACATTCGTTGACATTTGATACATACTATTTATTAATAAAAATAAAAAAGAAGTCAGAGTCGGAGTCGATCGATTTTTTTCCGACTCCGACTACATAGCCCTGATTATAGCCTTGTAAATATACATAGAATATGCATTAAAACGAAATTTACAAAATTCAGTCAGTTACTATGTTTTCAAATTGGACATCCGATAACATAATAAAAATTTGTTTGAAAGCCATAAAGCAGAAAAAATGGTGCAGTAAAATTGATTTTTATTTCAGTCGAAAGCCGCTGGAGCAGTTGAAACACGGCGCCGCGTATTTCCAGCAGCATATTCAACAGTCCCTAACTCGTTATTGTCCAATTACGCTTTTAACAGTCGACAGTGTGAATTATTTTCTCGACATTTTATTGTTATCATTAGTATTGCGGACAATTCTCGGGTAATTTACTGACGTATGAACTTTCGTTATGTCTGTGTGAATTTTACTCGTTCACAAAGGGGTGTAGTTACATGTTTATAGGGTATTTTGAAAATACCATTATTTAACGGAATTTATTCAATAAGTAAGAATTGTTTCTTATATTCACTTATGTTATTTATTGTACTTAAATATATTGGTCCATTAGTAGATAGGTAAGTGAATAGATAATGCATCTGACTCATAAGCCGAAGGTCTAGGGTTTGAATTCCATAGCTTGCAGAAATTGCACAAGCTTTTTCATTTGAATTTTAAGCCAGGAGCAAACTGGTTGAGACAATTATTATTAGTAAAAAAAATCTATCAAAACAATCTTCATATTATAAAGATTTAGAAGTATATGCTTCGTTTTGGAGCGGATATGGTCAAAAGAAAAAGAAAGATATAAAATAAATAAATGGTTTTTCTGCTAATTTTATGAGTCTCAAATGCATTGTTTTTTATAATCTCGGTCAAACGACTAGTTATGCGCGGATACCATCATAATACCACACGAAATATTTTTGATTTTATTTAAACATTCTCGTAGCCGAGTTTCACGGGATGGTATAACCATGCAGCGTGGTGTAAATGAGATTTTATATAGATCCGATTCTCTCATAGCTAATTTTTAGTGACATAAAAGTCCCTGAGCAGCTGAACACTTAATCGGTGTGACCATCTATGTCTGAATCTGATGAGTTTATTTAGAAGTTTGTGTGAAATTGGTTCACAAAAAAATGTCAAAATTTGGTAAAAGCCTTGTAGTTACTGATGGAAAATATGAATTCCGCATGCACGGTAGGACTCATATGAAGACGGATGTACCGTACGATGTAAAATCATCAATAGGCAGTCCTATAAAACATGGTAAACAGTTTTCTGTTATACTTACAAGCACAATTAGATATATTTACTAACTCACTAAACTCATAAAGGTTGGTATTAATAGGGTTATAACCTATAAGATCAGCAAAGGTTCTATTTTGTTTTTTTATGAAAACCTTTTTAAAAAAAGTATTTGAAAAAACCACTGTAAGGATTCGGGCAAGCGGTCGCTTAAGAATGAAAGCGGCGGATAAAATTACGAGAGATGGAAAAAATGTTAATTCTGAATGACTAGAAAGAGAAAAAAACTAGAAAAAGAAACCTGGAGAAAAATAATATAGTCGGCGATGTGTCTAAATGGATTATTATGCCCCATTTAAATAATGATGTAATTAGTTAATTAAAAAAAAAAAATTAAAAAAAATCAATATTTTCTTTCTTTCTTTTACACCTAATATGTTTTTTTTAAACGCTTTGCGCAATTCAATACCTACATAAAGTCAAGTTATATATTATATTAATATAATTCAGTGGAACTTTACACAGTTTGTTTTTAACCTTCATCCCAGTGAAAAATTTACATAATTTTGTAACCACACACTGATATTTTGTTTTGGTTGGATACATACACACGTGTACATATTGTTATCGCTGAATGCACGTAAATGACGTATATTTAATCATTATTTATGTGTAAAAAAAAGTGATGCAATTATTTAGTGAATCTGAATAAAAGTTTTAATGAATTTTTATGTATTTAGCGTTTTTTTAACCAATTAAGTGCCAGAAATTAATTAACTTGCTCAATTTAAAATGTAGTTTGCTTGTCAACTTTGAACATTTTGTACGGTTTTAAATATGAAAACGCAGAGGTATGACTATAGTACAATCAGTATTTTAAGTCATGTAATATTCAATATATTTTAAAAAGAAATATTCTATGATTCAATTTGTGGTTCAAAACTCATAGCTTGCCGGATTGTGACGTTATATCTTGCACAGAAAAAGTTAAGATTAAAAAGAAAATGAATTTATACCAGCATAAATAGTTTGTGATATTGTTTTATACGTGTGATCAAAAAAATAAATGCGTGAAAAATAATATAAAACGTTAATACTAGTTTATTGATCTATTTTTGTATTATTTATTGATACCTTGTATATCTTATGAACATTACAAAAACAGATTTTTCCTGTATATTTTCTTACTGCTATATTTGGTCTAAAATGTTGCACATAGCGCAGTGTGAAAGTGTTGAATGTTGTTTTTGATTAAATTTTAGTTCATATTTATTTGTTACACCATTTCAGTTATTTTTTTTTAACTTAGAATACAAATAAAAAAATTAATCTTTGGAGACTATGAGATTGTATTTGCGACTAGTAGATTCGATGTCCTGATAGCATGTTCACTAAATTACTTTTTAATTTACTTTTAATTTCACTAAATTATTTATGTTAAATATATTAACCTGTCCAAGATTGAGGTTTTTAATTATGATTACAGAACTGGGTGACTGAGTTTATTCGTTAATCTTGCTTTAAATTATGAATTTCATTGAATGTATGCAATACGATTGTATAAAGTTTATTTGACGCATATATAATATATATGTATATTAATGTACATATACGTCTATATTTCTTCAAAGGGTATTTTAAGCGGACACATATGCGCATCCATACTGCTGGACATATTAAAATGAATGTGATCTGATATAGAAATAACATCACACTTTCTAAAAAAATACATAATGTATAGTTATATATACATACCAAAAAGTAAAAATAATCAAAAATAAAATGTAAGTATTATATTAGCCCTGTTAAGGCAAAAGGGGTTACCCTTATTTTTTTTAAAAAAGCTTTTATTTGAGAATCAGAATGTACACAACTAAATACACGTTCTGTCAAAAAAAATTAAGCCGAAAATGCCGAATTATTATCGAAATTAAGCATTAGATTTGGAAAAAAGAATGATCTACTGAGTTTGATGGAAAGGAATCCTAAGTTTAATAATTTTCCTCAAATAATTACTTTAATTATCGGATTAGAAAAACAAAACTGTTGGTCATAATGCACTTCGAGTTTATGTTAATGTGACTTTGATTTTTGTGCCTCCTGTAATTTGTTCTGTGAGGGTTATTACCTTTTACTTAAACACGGTAGAATTGTAATTATGTCTTATAGTATATACTGTCGCCCTTGTAGATGAGTAGATGGTCGCATCCAACTTACGAGCCGACGGTCACGGTTTCGAGGCCCGTGCTGATTGATTTTTTTTTTAAATACTTATTAATTTATGCAGTACACGAACTTAAAACGATTGAGCTAATGACTGACAATTAATACTCGTAAAACAACTGTCAAAACAATCTTCACACCGAGAAGATCCACATGCTTTGTTTCAGATCGGATATGGTTTTTAAAGAAATTTGTTGTTATTATGCGATTGTTTTACGAAATATATTGTAAATTGTATTATTATATTTATTGTCTGGCTATATTTTCAATTCAATATATACTCAACTAATTTATTTTTCCATTTCTATAATACAAAAGGTTTATTAAAAAATATGAAAAAAAGCACTGGTGACAGTAGAGCTTAAATAGTAAAAGAAACATTTAAAAGCAGCTTTTATTGTATATTCAAAATTTTCAAAACCACTGAATCGGAATTGGAAATAAATTTGTAAATAGAGAAAATACAAACAAAAGAGATTTGTATAAAGTAAATTAAAATGAAATGCGATTTATGCATGCTCCAGTGGTCGTGTAACGGATGGAATTTTTTCATAAAGCAAATACAAAACTGATGTATCTCGTATGCAACGGGGTTCATTTAAAGTTAACGAATCGAGTGTAATTGATTGGGACGCGCTGTGTTGCGTACAATAAAACGATACAATTCTAATTGTCTACGCGTGAACAGTTTTATATATTTAGTTTTATTCTAATATTTTTTAATGAAAAGTAAAATACTTTCTGTGATAGTATTTGAAAAACATTATTATTAGAAGTTTAGTATATTAAACGTTAACAAATAATAGATTTTCTAGCTAGTAAAAAATTCCACGGTAGTTTATTCGATGGGATATATGTGGATAGCGCATCTGGCCAAAGGTTATAGATTTGAATTGCGCAGCTGCTAAAAACTGAACAGATTTTTTTCATATGCATTTGAGAATATATGTCGCCCGTGTTTAAATAAAAGGGATTAACTCCCACAGAAAAAAAAAACTATAGGAGGCACGAAAAACTTTTTTGAATGATTTATAGCCAAAGTAACATTAACATAAACTTGAAGTCCGTGAGTAGCAATAAATTGGTGTTATATTTTCCTGATCTGATAATTTAAATAGTCATTTATGAAAAATCTTTAAAATTAAGGGTTATTGGTTTTTTCCTTTTCGCACAAACTTAGTGGGTCATTGATTTTTTTAAAAATCTAAAGCTCAGTGACGATAATAATTCGACATTTACATCTTAATTCCTTTTGATAGAAATTGTATTTAGTTGTACACCCTGTAATTCTCAAATAAAAGTACTTTTCAAAAAACTGGGGGTTGAGCCTTTTTGCCTAAACAGTGTCAATACATATTAGAATTATATAAATATGTTTCTATACAAATATATATTATATATTTAAAAATAGTGCAAAATATTCATTTGTTTAGCCTTAAGATGAAGATTATATAAATCTTAAAAATGTTATATGTATATTAATGGAAATTTATATTTGAAAGTATTTCTGCCCATCAGGTTTACATTAAATGAACTATAATAGTAAATAACGTATTTTTTTTCTGTAGGTGTATGAATATTTTTTAATATTTGGAAACACGTTTTTCAAAATAAATCTCTTCAGTAAAATTTCAAAGGCTAGTGTTAGAGCAAAATAGCTTATAAACCCAAATCTTTTTTTTTAGAGGGAAAATAATATTTTATGTTAAAGATTTATGGTTCTTATAAAGTTACAATAAGTATATATTTCTTTTAATAAATATTGAAATTTACGAAAATTCAAATTGTTTATACAAAGTATGCATGAAATATTGGATTATTTTCAAAAACTTGTAAATAAGAAAAAAATCGATAAATAAAAAGTAGCATGTTAGTTGCTCTTCTTAGGTTGTAAATATTGCGTCCGACTTATAAGCCAAAGTTTTCTGGTTTCAATACCCTAAATGGTAAACATTATACAAATACTTGAGGTGCATTTAAAGCTAAGACGTGAACCAAATTTGTCATTTAAATCATTTATAATAATCACTAATTAAAAATTTGTCAATAAAGTCTTTATATCCTTTTATTATGGTCCTTTTTGAAATGTAAACGATTAAAATAATAACATTGATATGGCGCAAAAATATTTTTAGGTTCATAATAAACTACACAACTCTTTTTCAAATTATTTTCTCTCTAGTCACATACAACAGCTTAATAAATATTTCTGTAGAACTCATGACGTACTATGCTGATGTGTTTTTGGCTCAAGTACCTATTAAAGCTCACTGAATATCTTTTATTAGTATTTTTAATTCACACCACCTAATAATCGGAGTCTTGTTTGAATTATAAATACGAGTATTTATAGAGACTATTATCAAATTAATTGATTATGAAGAATATAATAATAATAGTTTATTTAGTAACTTTTTTCATTCTTTATGTGAATAAATATTATATATCTTTTAATTTGATTGAATATTATTATTACTGTGCATTTTACTATGTTTGATATATGTTATTTGATAGTTTGTAGCAGATATATCTAGTTACAAACCACTAATAGAGTATTTATTTTAAATATATTAATTTGAAATTATTTATTTAAGTACAAAAATTTGAATAAATATAGTATAAATCACATTTTGGTAAACTTTGTCGAACTATAAAAATACTTATATTTACAGATTAATTTATTAAAATTTTACCAGTTCATCGCACACACTTTAAACTTATACACGAGTATATTAGATTAACTAATAATTAAATACGATTATATACACATTTTTTGTTAGTATTTATTTATTTTTGAATAACTTCATGCCTTTTTAATTCAAATAGTAACACTGTTTTTATACATTTTCCAAAAACATATTGTAGAAAAAATTCAAGAACAAATTTATCTGCTACAATACTTTCAATTAATGATGATCAGTTGAAAAAGTTTAAAAACCGAAACCACTATTTTAAAAAATGTATAAAACCTGTTCTAATATTTTAATATAATAACTTTCCATATATGGTTGACAGTACAGAAAATTAATTGTAACTTTTTAAATTTTAAATTATTTTTTTAGTTAATTCTCACTTTTCAGAAATATACTAATTTCATAAATCGAAAAATAAGTACATTGAATAAAGGAAAAATTGTTAGTATAAAATTTGTGCTCTCGTATTATAAGAAAATTTTAAAATAAAAGTTGTATAAATACGCAAAAAATGAACTTTTTAGTTAAGTTATAGTAAAACTTTGAAAAAGTATTTAATTTTAATGGAGTTGAAAAAATTTGTACTGCAGTTTTTGTTACACCAGAAATCGCTATAATACGAGATGATTTGTTGTTATGGTAAATTGAAACATATCAATATATTAACCATTCAGAAAAACCTTCTATAAAACACTTTCTGAAAGGAAAAAGTTAACGTTTCTGTTTTTTTTATTTTCTTTTTCAATATTAGCCCAAAACAAAGGAAAGTGCCCTAGGCATCGTGTCAGATAAAATGGACAACCCTCTTTGTATCGAAATTCTACTCCTAAAGCTCCCGCAAAATCGCTCAAGGAAACTGGCTACATTAAGACAAAAGCTCTGTCGATGAATGAGTACGTACGAGTTTCAACGTTTTACATGCCTACTTTGCGTTGAGAATAAGGATTGTTTCTTGTTATGTAATAATTATAAACTTTCGAGTTTTCAAATACGCAACTCACTTAGATAATATTTTCAAACATGGAATGTTTCTATTGGCAATTTACGTAAAGAGCAGAGTTGAATAGTTATTTTACATGCAAAATCTTTTATTGTAGAATTATTTCTTTTTTGTTAGCAAATTATGTTAAATTTTATAAAATGTAGGACTAAAATATGATACATTTATTTTGAAAAATCTTTAAACTCATCTACTTCAAAACAACAAGATTTTTCTTTTGAATAATTAAAAAATAACAACAATTCATCATTTCTAATCTTCTCTTATCCATCTTATCTTTTTCTTTTGGTTCATTAAAATATAATATTAAATTAGTGAATAATGTTTATTAATTATAAACTGTACTATATTCGCGATGCTTTAATAAATATTCAATACAAATTGTGAGTGTTATTTGAAAATTTGATCGCATAGCTAGAATATATTTTTAAAAATGTATTTTTAATTGTGTTAAACTGCTTAAACTGCCAAGCTATAGATTCAAAAACCTTATGTAACTATTAATAACAATAATTATTTTTAAAAACAAAATATTTTTCACACAATGCATATCTATATCGACCGTGTTTAGGAAAAAGAGATTAACTCTCACAAAACATACTTTTCAGGATGTACAAAAACATGTTTTAATAAAATTTAATCAAATTCATATTAACACAAATTTAACGTACACAATAACCAATGAATAGGTGTTTTATTTTTCTGATCTGATAATTGAAAAGTTATTTGTATAAGATTATTAAAATTGAAAGTAAATGCTTCTTTCCTTTCCACATAAACTTAAGTACTCTAAGTAGATCGTTCTTTTTTTCTAAATCTAAAGTTAAATTTCGATAATAATTCAGCTTGTTTGGCATAATTTCTTCACTTTATAACAGAATATAAATTTAGTTGTGTACGTTGAAATTTTCAAATAAAACGCTTTTTAAAAAAATGGAAGGTTAAGCTCTTTTGCCTAAACTTGGTCTATATACTTTATTCTAAGGCAACCAAAGTAAGAGAAAAAAAGTAATACGAATAAATAAGTGTAAATTTCTGTTAATTATACGGCCTTTTTGCATAATAAATTCTAAGTAACATAAAATTTGAGGCACGTATTGACCAAATATTTTTTTCTACAATATAGATTCTAAATGTGTTACAAGAAACTTATTATTTGAAGAACTGCCTTTGATCATTGAGAACAAAAACCTATCCATCAAGTAGATGTTTAAACAGAAAACAACGCATTTATTTTATTGATCCGCATAAAAAAATATTCAGGAGAGCTCGTTCTCGATTGAACCATAACAATATTTCAATTGCAAATCCGGATTCTTCTAAATGTTAATGTCATGTTAAAAGCTTTACGCTAGAGCTTTCAACTTACAAACGGGAAAAAAACTAGTTTTTCACTTAAATAGACACGAGTAGAGATGTTGCTATCTATTCTGGCAATTATCAATATAACATACGAGTAAATTTAGTTCATTTAACCGTTTTTTAGATATACGAGTATTTCTTAAACAATAACGTTTACTGAAGATCAGAAGAAAATGTTTCAAATTTTTCTAATTAGATAATTTTATTTTATTGTCGATATTTGAAATATATTAAATTAAATGTCATAGTAGAAATATATGGAAACAAAATAAGATTGTTAATAACTTTAAATAAATATATGGAGTAACCCATTCATTACTTTGTTAAATAGTTCATAAAAATTACTTATATACGAGAATATTCAAGTATTTAGTTTTCAAATGAGAAAGTCTTAATCTTGTGATACTCATAATATATTCAAAAGATAAAAAACTTTGTATTATTGATGATAGTCATTATTAAAACTATCAAAATGAATCTTAATACTCAATATAAAAAATATAGCAAAAAAAAGTTGTAATACGAATAAAAATATTGTTGATATTAATAAATTACATTAAAATATAGAAATTATATCATATTCAATAAGAATACTGGAATGTTTATACTTTTGCAGAATATTCATTGTTCTTTTCTATTACAGTAAAATGTCTTAACATTTGCTTCGGGATAAATAGCAATGAAATATAGAATTCGTTTTTAAGGCTATAGGAAACTTCATTAGTATATCAGTTTAATATTTAATATTAAAAATATATAAGAAAAATGTATTTCCATGGAGTATAAAATAAAAATTGAAGTATTTACGATGGAAAAAAATACAATTTATAAAAATAAAAATAACAATCATAATTCTTTAAAGTGTGTATTAAAAAAGCTTTGATCTTTCTTAGTGTATTCAATATTTATTATATAGTAAAATAATATCGTCTTTATTTATTAGAATTAATATAGTTTTATTACATTTCTTTCAAAATATATGAATACATATTTATTTACGTCAACGAAGATTTATTACTAAATATAAAACTATTTTTATTGTTAGAAGCTTTTAATAATACAAAC
>JAPMAE010003588.1:4948-15155 GCA_036584705.1 Rhyacophila sp. 25_7
ACCGGTTAACTTGCAAATGAAGTTAAATATCGACTAATCGTTTAACTGGCATTTTTACGGCTTGTTTGAATGATAATATAAAAAAAAACAGAAAATAAAATTATTTTTAAATAAAATAAGTTATGTATTAATAATAATTAAATAATAAATTACATAATATGTAAATTCTAACAAAGGTCTCAGATTGTAATTTAGTTGTTTATAATTGTAATATATTATTAATTAAGTGATTTTTCATCATAGTGTATTTGATTGAGGTGTTACATCTGACCAGATAGTGAGAATTAATTTATTACTATGTAAAAGTAAATTTCAATCTAATTATGGTTGTTTTCATGTCAATTACGGGTAAATAATTTTAATGTTGCTAATATTAAGTCATAGTATTTCTTAGTAATATATTATACTATGGAAGGTATTTATGTAAAAATGTATACATTTTATATCGATTGACCGTCGAAACAAAGTTGTCAACTAAGCTAATTAAATTTAAATTTAGAACTTATTCAAATTTTGAATCGCATGACAAGTGTGAACTACAACGACAGTTGACAGTTTGACACATATTCGAATATCAACATCTTTTTACCGGTTCTGAAAACTCCGTTATTTTTTTTAAGAATCCAAAAAAATGAAACATATGTGAAGTAACAAGATTAAAATTAGATTAAGCCATTTAAGTGTTACTTATAAACATTTAATTCAAAACAACTTGTCTGTTTGTAAGACAGGAAGGCCTTTGGCTATAATCAGTTAGCAAATTGTTTATGGACAGAAGCGATAGAGGTATGGTCCGCATACCCTTGTACATGCTTTCATTATGGATCTATAACAATAGTTGTACAAAAAGTATAGAGAAATCATTAATTAAATTAAACACAATAAAATACTAATAAAAATCAGGTCCGTATATTAAAATACACGAGTTATTCGAAAATAATTACTAAAACAAATATAACTTAATTAATTATCAATAATAAAATACGCATTTGCTGTCGGTATGCACAACGGTCATATACACCACAAGATGAAAGATATTTTTCATTATATTCATATTTATCGATAATATATGCTCGCTATTTTTCAATACTTTAATAATATCTTGATTGCAAAAACTATATTATACTTTAAAAAGTATTTTTATGATATTTTATTTTTCATAAACACACACACTTGCACTTGTCTATAAAACATAAGTAGTATTTGACAAAAAACAAAGAATAATTTTATTTTATATATATATATATATATATTTGTGCATGTTATTTGAAAATAAATCCAAATCAAAACAGTTAAATTTTATAACTTTTATTCAAAGCTGTTTAAATAAATAAAATATTGATAAAAAAAATCAAAGTGCTTCTTTACCGCGGATGCATTAACATCTGATTTTTGCCATTCTGTCGAGTATAAATAATATCATGAAAACTAAATTGCACTTATGCTACTGAAAACTATTACATATTTAAAAAGATTTTTTTATTATAGATTAATAAATAACTTTAAAAATTGTAAAACACCCTTGAGAGATGTGTATGTTTTCCATATTACATATCAATTGACTTGCTTTCGAATACAGTCATCGGTTTGATGTTTGAATATGTGTTGATTTAATTTCATATATAGTTATTTGATTTTGTTTTTAAATATTAAAATAAACGTTTCTTTTAACTTAACAATTAAATGCATTTAATTACCAAATACTTATTTTTCATCATCTTGTTTTTAAAAATATAAAATATACTTTATTTTGTTTTTAAGACTGTCATTCAGATATGGTTAATATTTTTAAGAATATAGTACTTGAAAGTCACTGCAAACTAATAAAAAGCCAGCCAAGAACATAATTTTTATGTAATAGTTATGTAATCGACTTCTTATCTCATACAGAGGGAACTATTTTTTCAAATATATTTCGCAGTGTGCATAAAATAGATGAATATCTATTTCTATTTGAAAACCTTTACCAGATGAATATTACTAGTATATGAACAATAGTGAGCTAAATGTGACGACATGTGTTTCAAAATACAGTAATAACGTCATTTTTCACATATGCACCTGTAATCTTCAAGTAATCGAATGTAATCCGTCTCAGTTAAAATACAATTTACATTTTTTTTTTATATACATATGACATATTAAACGCAAGATAGATTAAGTCGCATAGATACATTTTAATTGCTGATTAAGTAATCTCTGTTTACTACCGTCGGCGTGAAAGTGTTTAAACAAATCGTACATAAACGTCAAAGATTCATTAACATAGTTTTATGAAAAATAAGGATTTTTTTAAAGAAACATTTATTAAAACATTAAACTTATCGACAATTTTTATTTAGATTCTCTAATATTGTATTTATTGTAAAAAAATAATAAAACTTCATTCGTTACAAACCATTATTTAAAATGCAATTCCTATATATAGATAGAAAATTAACTGAAAAAAGTTACACATAGATCAAATTAACTTAAAAGTTTATTACTTATAGAAATATTCACAACTTAGTGAGTTTATACAAGTTATATTGTATTTGAATTATATAGAGGTAGTCGTTGACTCTCGACCACAATCGGTTCCGATAAACAGGTCGTACATGGTCTTAATATCCGTACATATGTATCTTATAGTGCGCTATGATATTAAAAGATTGTTTTCTATGTTGTTGTGTATTATCACTGTCATTTATCGAGTTTCTCTATGGTTTATATGGAGTATAGTTGTCTTCGCTACATTCTTTCAAAGTCACGAAAACTTTTAGCCTTCGTCTGCACAGTAAAAATGGATAATGGTTTGCCCTTTCGAATTTGATATTCCGTCCAAATATGCAACAATTTATCCATTAAGTTAATGGAACCAATTCTTTGCTTGGTTATAATTGTTGACTGCATATGTGCAGAACCTATTAGGGTTCCACGAATTATTTCTTTTTCTTCGAAATTGTTGTTGACTCAATGGCACGCGATAGCATCAAATTACTCGCAACCGCATTAACTTTTTTTTCTCTTTCATACTACTTAATTACCATATACGTTTACATATTAATCAATAGCCTTTCTTTTGTTCTGGCAGGATAATAAATTGACATTTTCTTTTTTGTAGAACACGCGCTTATTGGACAAAACTGCAGCTAATACTGACCGTAACGCGCATATGCGCATAGTAATAAAATATGTAGCGTGCATGAACTGCTAGCATTCTACTCAACGCAAGCAGATAATCGATTGCGGATTATGGTAGTAAAATCGTAGGTTGTATGTTGACCACTACCTGTATTTCATAATTCCCAATCAATTTTACTTCGTGGTCAATTTGGGACAATATCTATTTTTTTCAAATTTTAAGCAAGATGACAAATTGTTTACTTGCTCACATTTATTAATTAAAAATATATTTCTCTATCATAACTATTACGGGACATACTTATAATTATAATATCCCACTTATTATGACCCACTAAACTTAAAATTAATATATTAATTAAATATGAGTTTCTATTCTTACGGATCTAAAAATATTAATCATTTTTTTTCAACCCATCATCTGACATCATTTTTGACCGATTCGAAATTACCACAAGAACGATTTCAATTATTACCTACTAAACGTATTTCATCATAAGTGCCAAATAAATGTGCGCGTTTTTATTCGCCAAAATGCAGTTTTTTGCATGACGTTTACCATGATGATGACCGGCTAACGATCTACTAAATATAAATCAAGAAAAAATATTTTTAAAAGCCAGTATACTTTTTTCTTTTATATTGGTATATATTAGAGAAATTTGCAACATAATAATTGTAACGTGCAAAAACTTTAGTAGTGATATTTTTCATGCACATTTAAAATTAGGATAACGACAAAATCAAAATAGCTAATAACTGAAAATGATTATTCTCAAACAAATATTTAATTTATTAATGCTAATATTATACGCATTTGTTGTCGGTATGCACAATGCTCATATGCAAGTTAAGATGAAAGATGTATCTTTTATATTATATTTCTCTGCAATCCTTACTCCCTATTTATTTAGGCTTTAATATTATCTGTATCACTAAAACTGAAAACATATAACATATTATTTGAAGCATCTTTCAAATGTAAAATATTTTTTTGATATGATTATTTTGAATAAACACACCTTACACTTATTTATAGAGCATAACGTCATCAACGGTAAAATACCTCCCATGTGGTTGAGTTAAACATGACATTCAATAGAGTTTCCATTATTCCGATTGAAAAAATCTCCAATTTATACACAGTCTTGTCTTTAAAACTACAAAGCGTATTTTTTATGATTTAAAAAATAATTCGTAACTCTTGAAAAACAGTTTTCAGTTCTTCCTAAGCAATTGCATTTTCACCACATGTATTTTCTCAATGAAAACGATAAGCAGAATTTGATAAGAAATACATAATAATGTCATTTTATATAATTGAACAAAAAATTATACAATTCAAAGAGGTTTTGTTTTAAAATGACCTTGACATTTAAATAAAAAAATCAAAGGGCTTGTTCATCGGGGATGCATCAACATCTGATTTCTGGCATTCATTTTCTTCGAGTATAAATAATATCATTCAAAGTAATTACCTCATAAAAAAAAATCTATATTATCTGTGGCAAGTGTGTGTAGTAAAAAAAAACATTGAAAACACATTAGACTAAAAGTTTGCAAAATAATACAACAATATCTTCTATCGTTTTTGATAGTGTGAGTCTTCTACATGCTTTGTTTTAATATGTTATGTTTCACATACCGTACAACGCAATAAGATGCCTATCATACATATAAACGCCATAAATAATAAAACTACGCACCATCAATTATCAATTAAAGCATCTCGGAACACGGCTATAATAAATAATTTCCCGTGAGTCCGGTGGGTGATTTTTAACAAACGCTTTATAGGCGCCGTAAAACGGTGTCTTCGGCAATACAAATGCGGTGTAAGCAATGATTTACTTTTTCATAAGTACGTTTGAATAGCGATCACAGCACCCATTAACTCATTTAATTGTCGCAATACTACATATGATCAAAATAAAAATTATAATGTTTCATTCCCATACGTTTTTAGAGTCCAGGTTGTATAATTGATTTTTTTTAACCCTAACTAAACATCTCACTGATACAAAATAGTTTTATGTAACCAATACGTATACTTACGTTAAATATTCTTCCACACTTTTTATTTCAACATCTTACGAAAATGAAAAATATTTTAAATTATCGTCTATTTAAAGCAGAGGTTTCCAAATTTTTTTGTCCTGGAGCCAGCTTGCCGATTTTTCCCTCGTAGCCTGTCGTATATTGAATCTCATGGACCCGCATTTTTTTTCTCACGGATGTGGACCACTTTGGGAATATCTGATTTAAATCATTAATGAGAAATTTAGTTAAACTTTCTAAACAATTCAGTGCCAAAAGCCAGTAAACTCGCACAACTTAAAACGAACCGCGTTTTAAGTGTTGGTAAAGAAATTTGAATATTTTTCAAGATTATAAATATAAAAGTGAAGAGATATCACTATTAAAACTAAATTATTACAAAGAAACATTCAATATATATTTTTTTTAATCTTATAAAGTTCTGTTTTTGGTTAAAAATTCACACTTGCCAGCTTGTGACATTATGTCTGGCACAGTAAATGTTAAAAAGTGCTTACGAAAAGTTTCTATTTAGTATAAATTTTAGATTTCTCACGTTGTAATAAAATATAACCTCAAACTAGGGATGGGCTGCTGATATATTAGCGAGGGGCTCACTTAACCTCACATTAACATGTTTGCAGTATTTTTGGGGTGGATGGATTTTTTATAACGCAACAATTACTAAACAATCAAATTCTACATTATAAACTTTTATTATATTGTATTTGAATACGCAATACACAGTATAATAAATAAAATCAAAAAGTGGAAATTTTATTTAATTTCGTTAACTTATTTATATATAGTTATACTATTTTTGTATCAATTTGTTCTATATTTCAAAGATTGCCCGTCATAGATATTATACTATATAGTAGTCAGAAATACCACTGATGAAGTCAAATTAAATAAAGGACTCGAGGGAGTCACCTTCAGTGTACCACTTCTCAAATCTTAATTAATAACATGTCGTATATATCGGTCTTCCCAAATCGTTTCGTACAATTTATTTTTCATTTTTGCTTGTCTCATTTGTTAATCCTTACAAAATATACTTTTATTTATCGAAAAAATTCGTTATATTAAAATGTTATTCATTATTATTTCAAATAGTTGTGCTGAAATTCTTGAATTGACTTAATAATATCCACTAATGTAGCAATACGACCCATCTAGCAACATAGTTTAAATCTCTTTATTCTTTTTATTTTCGCTTTGCATTTGTAACATAAATTACTAACACCCAATTAATACGAAACGGAATACGGAATATATTGTATATAAATGTAAAACATCTTACGTTAAAAATGATGGGTCAATTTTAACAAAAGTTATATTGAAACTTTCGTAACGAGGGCTATAATAACAAATTCATCACAATGCAATACTCGATAAGTATTTGTGTACCGATTCATATTTTGTTCTCATGACTCGTTACCGTATGCTCGACAATAGTTCGAATATGTTTAGAAGTATGTTTTAAAAAGACGTGATGCGCTAATGTGTCTGTCACGTTACTCACGAATCACCCTTTATTGAGTGTTTGTTCTTTTCAAACATTTAAAAGCTTTTTTTTAACTGCCGTTGGTGATTTTGGAAATGGTGCAATTTACTTTGTATGTTCAACCATTTTACAAATCTGACATTATTATTCTTATATAATACATCTGATTTTGGCACAAGTTGTTTTAATGTGCTTCGTTTTAGTGAATCTGATATATATCTAGAAAATTTTCCATAGATAAATATCAATCACTAATTAAATTAAATATTCTACGATTTTAAATCTTTTAGTGCATTTTATATTTGATGGCTTCTTATCGAGGTACTGGTTTCTATTTTTACGTGTGTTTTTTTCTGCCTTACAAAAATTGGGATACGTCGTTTATTTGCTATACTACAGCATTATATAATAAAAGGTATTACCTTTTTGTTTTATAACATTTATCGTAATTTAGAAATAATAAAAATTATAATATAAATCAGCTACTTTATATGAGTGACATGTTAATCTTCCACAAACATTTTATTCAAAACAATCGCTTGAAATAAGTTTTTACGTTTTATTTCAAAATGAAGGACATAAATCTCCATCGTAAATTGTAGTATTTTTTAAAGTAAGGTCATAAATAGTTTAGTCATCCATAAACTACGTAATACTCTTGAGGGTAGGGGGGGGGTGACCACAAACGTCTACAAGGCGTTACACGGGGGACGGTGAGTTAATTTTTATTGCTACATAACAATTTTATTTGAATTCCCTTAAATTTCACTCATATTTAACATGGAAAGTTATGTAACCTTTATGAGGAGAGAAAGAGGGGTCAAGCTGAATGTCTATATGGTGTTACATTGAGAGGGGAGAATAAAAAAACGTAAGAGAAAATGTTACGTGGGTTATGAATAACCGTTAATAGCTATTTAATAGTAGCATAGCAATTTGAGTTGATCTCTTAGCTCCAAATATACGAAAAACATGAAAAAAATTGCCCATCTAAAGAACATAAATCTACGAGCCACTAATCCATAAACAGAAAATTATATAAAAATTCTACTGTCGTGCTTAATGTTTCATAATTTTATGTAAATATTATTTTTATTATATAACTTAGACAGGATTAAAAAACTAATCAATTTTTATTTTATTTCATATAATTAGTACTAGTATTTAATTGATGTCATTTAGGTATTAAATATAATCAAAGGTTAATAAATAGTATGAGTAGTATTGAAATTTGGTCATTGAAAATGGAAATATTAATTCCGACATAACTATTATTAATGCAAACTCGTTCCATTAAGAAATGCAACAATTCAAAAGTAATGCACAAATAATCGAATAATCATTAATATCACGGCACATCATTCAACTTTTAAAATTTGGCATTTTAAAATTTCATTCTTACGAGTATGAAAAATATTTGTTTGATTCAAATAGTAACTCAAAAAATGTGTCAAATATTTGACAGATAATCCAAATGTTAGATGTGCTTCTTTTACGACAGTAATAGATTTCATTTTTTCAGACATCCGTAGTATTCTTTAATAAAAAAAACATTTTTATTCAAATATTTTAGCTATTTGATACTATCATTTACGTACGCTAATTATTCCAAAACACTGAACGTATATGTAGATATTTTTCTGTATATCTGGAACTTAATACTAGAAGAATTTATATCAGATTTTGTCCATTTTGAGTTAAATATCAAAAAGTACTTAAAAGTATTCCTTCTTTCAATACTAGAAATGTCTATGTTAACTGATTTTAAATAAGATCAGAGGTAACATGTGTGTCAAATAATGTTTCAGCATATTTTTCATCAAGAAATGCCATTGTTGACATGAGCGATTAAGATGCAATATCTGCCATATGCATTTCTTGCATTAGGCCCCAGATATATAATAGTCGTATTAGACCATTTTCTTGACAAACAGCAATATGTCTTAATCCACAAACTTGGTCAAAATCTTTTTTTTTTTATTTGAGTCGAATTATTAATTAGATCACAATATCTCAGAGCTTTGTCTAAAAACGTATTATAAATGACAAACATGTTCATTATACTGAAAAAACTATTTATAATTTCATCACACATCAATTTTATACAGTTTTTGTGCCTCCTGTAAAATTTGTATTATATAGGTAACGACATGTTGCTGTTCGATGTCGAACGATATTATTGTTACAAAACTTAATTTAACAAAAAGTTGGGCAAAATTAATTCTAAATAAGAGTTGATTTTTTTTACAAATATTTCAGAGGTACCGAGCAGCTATTTTTTACTCATAAACAATATGTTTTATCCGGTAATGAAAATATGTTCAAGAAATTTGGTGAAAATTAGAAGAATATGGATATATACGGATACGGATGCAAGCTCAAAGTATGAAGTGTTAGGAGGGTCAAGAATTTTTTTTATTTTACGTAATGAGTAATGGTTGTTGCGACTTTATACATTTTGAAATTTTTTGATTCTGTGTCGGACAACCAATCTTTACCGTTAATAAACATGATCATTTATCATAAGTGTCATTAATAACTACTTTATTCAAATTTTCTATTTGCATCTTTACAGTTCTTAGGTAGATAACGATCTACTTAAATCAAAATAATAAAATCTCGTGTTGCTGTAAATATATTTCTATGTAATTTTTATCTTACATGTTTGATAATGAGTGTGATTTTCAATAACTTTTATCATTTGCTACCCAGTAATTTAGTATACTGCGTGGAACGTGGATTTTTTAATCAGTTAAAAGTTGCAGCAATAACAAACAAGGGTATTGAAACACCAGTATAATGGGATTATTTTATTTTGTCACTTTGCGAAGTGTCGGATGCACTTTCGATTAAGTGCCAATGTAATAGCTTCATTTCAAAAAGATGACGGATGAAAATAAAATAAAAATACTTAACTAATTTTGCTGTTTATTGAAGTTAGTTTTTTTTAAAAGAGAATGTATTTTTACGAGATTTGAAATGTAAAAGAATAAAGTTTTAATACAGTCACTTTCCTAGTTAAGTGGATAGTACATAGGACTTACAGGCCGAGGATTGCAGATTCAAATCCGGTAGCGCATGAAAAAATTGCACAGTTTTTTTTTAATGTTAATTTCAAACTAGGATATAGACTAAATTGGTTCTGATAATTATTACTACAATCTATTAGCTTCATTTTGCAGTAGAAAATTTGATACATACTTTGAGTCCTATAAATTTAGCCATATTCATATTTTATTTTAAATATGTCACTTTATAATGCAGTTTATTATTTAAAATAAAATTGGAAATAGTTTGATTATTTCATTTAGGTAAAAAAAACTTACTATAATTTATTCTAAAAGTACGTTATGAAATTTATTTTCCTTTAATTTAACATTTTTTTAAAATTTCATATACGCTCCAAGCGTTCATAGCTTGAAGATTTTCTTAACATTAGTTTTTTACGAGTAATTGCTGTTAGTTATTATCTCAACCGTTTCGAGTTTGTGTCTTGGTTACAATTCTAATAAATAAACGTATGAAAAATGTTGCGACCAG
>JAPMAE010003589.1:2598-15154 GCA_036584705.1 Rhyacophila sp. 25_7
ATCTAACAATAAATGTCAATTTTTTGTAGTAGTTTAGACTTGTTGTATTCATAGATATTCAATTTTTATAAACTCTATTTTTCTTTAACCAAATCACGACCCTAACCGAAGCATATTGACACTATTGGTTGCTTCTATGAGTCTTTGTCATTGTTTAATCTTCTAACATCGTCTCATGTCATGCCAACATGCAGTAACTTTGCCGAATATATCCTGTGGATAATATTTAACGGCTTTTAGAAACAATGGAATCTGTTTGGTTTAAAGAAAAAGCATACCCAGTTAAGATGCAACTCAGGCATTCACAGCACTCGGCCAAGCAAATTCCAACATCTCATCTTCTCTTTGGAGATAATAAGAAGCTGCATGATCCGTTCATTTATAACTTTTTTTTTCGTATTCCATCTGTTTTTAAAACTTATTTATCCTAAGAGTCTCGATTTGTCTTTAATTTTGTCAGGTCACAAAGTGTTTTACGAAAAATTATAACCACATATCAATCCAGCAAGAAAAAAGAGAGAACGCTATGGCCTTTGATGTACTAGGCCCGTATTAGATGAAATTGTTGGTAATGAAATACTTAATCAAAACCTCTTACTTACAACCAGAGTAACGGATCTAAAAAAAGTCTGTTGCCGAACCACAAAACATAATTATAAGTATGAAAAACTTATGTAAACGTAAAGAAAATTAAGTAATATATTAATCTTTAATAAGCTTTTGAAGAATATAAAAATACAATTTCTGTTGGGTATTAGCGATGCAAATTTGAGGAAAATTGTTTTCTTTTTAATTTAATAGAAAGTAAGCTGCTTAAATTTTCAAAATAAATGCTGATACTAAAAAACGGAATACTTCATATTTTCAACGTAGAGCTTAACTCAACCTTTACATACTTACGTGAATGCAGTAGAAAATTGCATTTCAAGTCACGTATTCGTTGCACTTGCGAGGGACTTGTTAGATGCAATTGCACCGTCACTACAAGATCGAAAGAGATGCATCCATCTGAAACGTAAGCTCTGGTATTTTACGTAGTTATGATTTCAGTTGAGCGTGATAAAAAAAATGTTCAAAGAGATAAAATAAAAATAGAAAAAAGCTTATTTGAGCTTTATCTATTAGCTTTGGTATTTTAAACAAAGTTTATGTATCAACAGTAGTATAAAATATTTTTTTTGTTTTCTAACTTAAAAGCAATCGAAATGTTTAATTTATTTAAATATTTGATAATATGTATATAATATTTTTTTAACATTGAAATGATTTTTTCTAAAAACTGGAAATTTTTGCAGGTTTCTCCTACTTTGAAATAAATATAGTAAATAAACACGCATACTTTTGAAAAATACACTTAAAATATTAATGTACGAATATAATTCTGTACCTCGGAAGTAAATTACACTATGTCAATTTTTAGCAAAATTAAGAAATCGACACAGTGTAGTATATTTTGCAACGCTCTTTCCATTGATATATTCAATTATGTTGTAATCATATCAGAAAAAATATAACGAAAGAGATATAACACTATTTTATACAAAATATTATCCAAGGAACGTAACACTAAAACGACTTTAAACAGTCATAGTAAAAAAGTACCCTTTTTAAAAATAGTGTATTGTCACTCCTTGGTACTGAATTATAAATTTATGTTTTTGCCGACGTAAGATACTATTATTATAAAATAAATTTACAAAACGTAAAATAATAAAATAATCCCTGGATAATATATGAAATGCAATATATGCCCTTTAAAAGTACATTTCAGATTTAAAAAATAAAAAATTCATTAAAAGTATAATTATTTAAAGAAAAACACGTATAGCTACGAAAAAACAAGAGGTAAGATTTATAAACTATTTTTAAAAATGATAAAAAAACAATTTTATATCCCATTCAAAATATCTGTAGTAAAGTAAAAATACGAGTATATACATAAAACAATGTAGTTTAAAATAATAAAGAAAATAATCTAAACTATCTTCAATGCATGTCATTAATACGTTTATAATGTTTTAGACAAAATTAAAAAATATGTATATTTTATTTTTATCACTATTAAAAAATCTAATTTCGTAGATTTTTTATATTTAGCGATAGTGGACATCATTATTACTTATTTTGGATTATTTGATTGTCAAAAATATGTAAAGATCCATAGAAAAGTTTACAATGCGCTATATGGAAAAAATAATAGATTTGAGACTTTTTAAAGAAATTTGAAGATCATGTTATATAAAAACAGCCCATGAATGAGTCTCAATACAATATTTTTTCAGTTAAATACATACTACGGCACAGGTGGTAAATGTTTAGATATATAAATATTTTACTCGTATATGCAATCAGTCAATAGTTTCATGCGCATTGTGGCAGGCTGCACCGTTTTGCTCGAACCACACTTTTTGAAAACTAAAATCAATTTTCACTCGTTCTGTAATGCAAACCATTCACCGTCACTTCACTTTTTCAAGCTAATCTTCAATAATTACAAGCCAATCACTCCACCAGCACAAAAATTTCATGACGACACGTAATTACGAGTATCATATTGGTTTCATTAAAATTACTTTTGGGTTATCGATATTTTGTTAATTTACGTATTAATTGAGTTAAAAATGTATCTAAAATTTAGATCCGTCCCTCTTATTCGAACATAATATTAGGCAAATGTTTTCCAAGTACTAATTATTGCAAATGATTTTTACGAGTACCAACTAGTAAGTCTATTTGGTTTAAATAATACAGTACGAGACTATTTACGTTGCGTTATGGTAATATTCTAGAATCAATACATTATAGTCATTTCGTGCTAAGTTTTATTTTTAGTAAACTTTTATAATCCGACGTTAGTAATTTAACATATTAGGTAATTAACATCAACAGGGACTCGTGAGTCATTAGTCATTGTGGCTGAAATTTGCGTGTCATGGGTGACAGTTGAATTATGGGAGTCATTAATTTTGAATTTTGAATGCATTATAAATGAACGCCGGTTTTTGTAGAACATTACGCGTGTCCTGTCTGACAGAACCTGTGCAATGACGCAAAAAATGTTCTCTTTATTCTTCATTCTCAAATCATTTATAAAACACTTATATCAACAAATTAAACAAAGTATGTTTTTGATTATTGTGTTATTTTATGATCTGTTTAGTGACTTTAATCAAAGTCACATTTACACAAACTTAATGTACTTGATGACCAATAAATTGGTGGTTTATTTTCCTGATCTGAAAAAAAAATAAAGGAAAATCAGTAAAATTGACAATTAATATTTTTTCACTTTTTTCAAAATCTAAAGCTGAATATCAATAATACTTCGGCATTTTCCAAATAATTAGTTTTGGCAGAACATATTTTTGTTTAATTATGATTCTCAAATAAGTTTTAAATCAATAGGTAAATAAATCTGTATCTGGGAAGTAAATTACATTATGTTAATTGTTGGCAAAATTTAGACAAGCAACACTAAAACAACTTTGAACAGCCATAGTGAAAAGTGCTATTTTTGACATAGTGTAGTTTCCCTCCCAGATACAGAAATAAAAACACGTAACACTCATGCAAGCATACTATTTGAACTAAGTGCATAAGAAGATTCCTGTTGGTTTCATCACGAGTCGAGGATCTAGGGTTTGAATCCTACAGTGGATAAAATTTGCACAAGTTTTTTCATGTGTATTTGAAACCAGGACATGGACCAAATATTTCTCGTAAAAAAATTCTATCAAAAACAATCTTTACATTGTGAAGATTCATATGCTTTATTTTGGAGCGGGTATGGTCAAAAGAAGACTGGTTTCATATTTTAAGACTTGTTTACTAAATAGAGCTCATAGAAATATATTTTCTTTCTTCGTATGATGCCATATTAAAAATAATTAAAAGTTTTCCCCATATATAAACAAAGTGGTTTTATTCAACCGACTAGTCAACAGGGTTAGATATGGAGTCGAAATAGTTTGGAAACCATTTCTAAGTTAACATACGAGTATCTAATATCAAAGAGCTTTAGAATAATCTCTACTAACGTTTCACTTGTTCTTGCTGGGGAGTTCTTAGGTTCCACAGTGATACAACTGCCCTGCTTCTGAATTGAAAAATGAGGCCTAACGATATCATTTTGATACCGCCTCTAGAACTACCGTGAATTAGTGCTTTAGGAAAATTATCATGTACTCACTTCTATTTATATGGAATTATACTCTTGGGCTAGAAAGAGTGGTAAAAACCATTACATTAAACCCTAGTTTGGAAATTATCGGTAGGAAAATTTATAATCTTAGACATGTAGCAAATGAAATAATCGAAATAATTCTGAGAAAAATATAATATTTTAGTATTTTTAAAATTTAGTCGTTAAAAATCTTGTCAAAAACAGTAGATCAATGCTGAAATGCGGTTTGTGTGATCCGGGGTGTCAATGTGTGAAAATATCCATTTTATATTTTAAGTCAACTAAAGAAAATATACCCTGTCCACTGACCTATTGACAGCAGAAGTAATATGAACTAAGTGTAATTCTCAAACTTTGTGGTAATACAATATAAATGCGATAGATTAAAGTATTCACAATTTGTACACACGACAATTAACGAACTAAACTTTGGCAACACAGGCTATATGGGTTTATATAGTTAAAAAAACAAATGAATGTACATAATTGAAATACTTGGCTGTTGGTAAAAAAATGAACTATTATTTTTATTGTATAAAGATTATTTCATAAATAATGTATCTTTATATGTAATGTTCGATTATATGAAGCGTTTAGTTACAAATAGAGTTATAAACACATTTCAATATTTTCGCAAAACGATTTTTTTTTATTTCAAGATAAGATTTTTTATTTTCATTATATTAAATGTTTAAATTAAAATAAAATAATGGCACTTATCAGTTATTAAGCTTTAAATGTACGTCGAATCAAACAGATTAAAAATATTCCAATGCATGAACATTTCACTTTATATTTTTATCATAATTGGATTTTGGAACACAACATTTTCACACATAGTGTAAAATTGTGAGTAGTATGATTTTTTTCTCAATTTCGACAAAATGTGCTTATATCGTGTTTTGTAAGTATTCATATATTCATTTTATTAAATTCATTTTCTCTAGTATCAATCCTCAGTGGAAAACCATTATTTTGAAATAATAACGTACTCGTAGTTTTTATACATGTTTCAACAAGTATATTTAAAAAAATATTCAGGACCGATTTCGTTTGTCACGACTGTTTAGACTCTTAGTTGAAAATCTTGTAACAGACGAAACCGGTCTTGAATATATATTTTTTGTATTTATAGAAAACTTAATATAAACTATGTTAATCTTTCATATTTCAAAAAATATTTCACATTTGTTTAAAATATTTGAGCAATTTTACGATACGCCTACTGAAATGTTAATATTACGCAAAAAAATATTTTTTATTTTGTGAAAATATATATTTTTTACAGATAAAAAATCTTATACTGAAAATTGTTATTCGGGAGTATAATAATCAACAGCAAAAAGCAAAAACTGCCACGATGAAAAATAGTGTTGAAACGAATATTTCGTATAATATGGAATAAACTAAATTGTCGAAAGTTTGTTGTGAAAATGTACGAGTTGAGAGTAATTCTCCTTACTTGACGCATCGCTTGTAAATGATGTGTCAAAACTTTCACAGTAATGCATTACTCATGCTTTTCAAAAGCATTGTATGGCATGAGCGGTGATTTGTATGGAAAATAATTGAATTGTTCACTGTTCTAACTCTATATGAGTTTATATTTCGTATAATTATTGAACTGTACTTCATATATAAATGACAAATGTTGATATTTTCAACCAGTTCATTGTGACAACTTGCGAGGCTTAGTAGTGCTTTATTTCTTTTTATTGATACTACAAAAAGTATTTGTAATTGTGTGACAAAGTCAGACAATTATTGAACAGTTTTCATGGAAAGAAAACATATGTTTTTGTTAGTTTTGAAAAATAATTTAAAGTTTGTGATATGTGGTCATATTTTGTGTGGTAAAATTATCGGACAATAGTAGAATTCAAGAAAGGTTTGTTAATATTTTATAATTTTAAAAACGTCCTATCATTTTAATGATAAAAATTTAAGTAGACTACTATTTTATAGACGTTTACTGATGCAAAATATAATACATTAAATTTTAACTGTGATGAATTTTAAATATAAAAACTATTGTACAGAAAATTAAATTTGCAGAAACTTTTACAATAGAATCTCGAAATCTATAGTTCTTTGAGAATGTGAGATTTAGGGTCTAATAGTTAAATAATGAAGACGTACCTAGCATATTCAAAAATAGTCCGAATAATTTTTCGATAAGTTAAATAAATTTATGATTCTATTCTATAAGGGGGAATATCTTGAATAATTCATTTATGATATAAGTAATGTTTTAATGATACTTACTCGTAAGTGGGGAGATCACGTTGATTCTAGGGCTTAAAGTCAAACAACGTTATCTACAAAAATCCATTTTTTTAAAGTTGTGATAATGTTATTTTACGTTATTGGCCATATAATTGTCAAACAACAGTATCTTAATCTCTTCTAGTTTCTTCTTAAATCGTCTGTAAGTTTTAACGTTAATTAGATAAAGTTTCCTTTGTTTAATATCAGAAGACTATATAAGCTGTTAGCGTTCTTGACACAAGAAAAATAAAATTATCAAACAACAAATTATAACATTTGAACATTAAGTCTTACATAAACGTCTCCTTTGTTGAGTTCTAAGAAACAAAAAAAAAGTCTTTTGGCTCTCCTGTAAAGTTACACTTTTGTAGAAAGCGTCGTTTGACTTTAAGCCCTTAAATTGATTCTATAAATCTTAAACTGTTTTAAAAAGATATTTTAAAGAAATCCAGTAAATACTGGGTACTTTTAGAATGGGCAGATAATACTATGAGAAATGCATAAACACTGAGTGTGATTAATTAACTGACTGAAAAGATTTGGAGACAAAAGCTCAACAAGTATTCATGTTGTCGGTCGTGGACCTAAATGAATCGTAGCTTTATAATCACATTTATTTTTATTTTAAGCATATCCGCTCTAAAATGAAGCATATGGATCATTGCGATGTGAAAATTATTTCAACAGTTTTGTTTGTGAGTAATTATTGTAAGTCATCAACTCAAACAATTTGAACCATGTCCTAGTTTCAAATCCGCATAAAAAAATGTGAAATTTTCGCCAGCTATGGGAACCGAACCCAAGACTCTTGGCTCTTGAGCCGAATGCATTATGTACTCACCAACGGGGGCGAATATTAACAATATTCATACACACAAAATTGGAGCATGGTGATACCATCCCATGAAACTCTGCTATGGGAGTGGTTAAAATAAAATTAAAAAATCTTTCGTGCAGTATCAGGAAAGTGGTCGCGCACAATCGCGGCTGCAAATACTTGCGGGTATGTGGTGGGAAAAAAATATGTATATTCATATATATATATACGGATCGTATAGATTTTTATAATATATTTATGTAGTTGTTTCATAAAAGCTAATATGTTGATACAATTGTGTTGAGTATTTGATGGTAATACAATTATAAAAAACTTTGCATTCACGTCAAAGTATAACTTTATTATGAAAATATAATTGCGTTAATTTTAAGTTTTCTTAATTATTTGTAACATTTAAAATTCAGTATCTAAAACTCTTGTTTGTCTTCAAAGGAAGTTGAAAAATTCTGTAAGGTTATTCAGGATTTTGTTTCGGGCAAACATAATGGAGACATTATGTTAAAACAGTGGTGAATTGGATTCATCATTTATTCAAGAGACAATCAGGAAACGTGAAACGGTGAAATGTTTTTCGACTTTCACCTTCTTTTTCTTAAGGCTTCATGTTGTGCGAAAAGAAATTATCTCACAAAAGTAAATTGTGCTTGGAATGATAAAATATTTGTTGTTTAAAAATATTATTTGTTTGTTTCTAAATATTAATTTAGTAAAATAAGTTTATCGACTGTCAATTTTTAAAAGAATGTTACTATATTGAAATAATAATACGGATTCTATAGTTATTTCTACTAAATATAATTTAGAAAATTCTACATTTGTTTCATTTATAATAAAATTATCAATTGAATTATATTTACTGGTAATTTAATTTAGTAAAAAGCTACAATTTTAGCTTAATTAGATATTTTGTAGCGTTTTTCAATCATTTGATGCAAAATCTTTTATTCTTTTTAATAACTGCTTCATAATATTCCTTATACAAATAAATCATATACAATATAAAACAATCAAATTAAATTAAAAGATGTATAATAATTGGAGGTTATACGGTATACTGGGGGCAAATAAAAATTTATAAAGGCATAAAAATATAATATGACCTTGAAACTTTGAGTTCTATACTTTACTAGTCTAATTAAAAAGCAAGAAGTTAGCATAGCTGAACTGAAAAACTAATAGTCACAGACTTGAATACTGTGGCTGTCAAAATTACATTGCTTTTTATGTGAATTTGGTTGAGCTAACAGTTAACAAATAATACTCTTAAAATATTTTTGAAGGTAATCATCACATTTTTAAAACCTATGTGATCCGTTTCACAGCAGATATGGTGAAAATAATGTATGTGAAACTTTGGGACTAAAAACAAGTAAACATAATAAAACAAATTAATTGGTTGATACGCCTTCAAATTAAAGCCTAAATAGATCGTAGAACCATGTCATTGTCATCTTTCTCTAATGAGTTCTATCAATATTAAAAAATAATAAATATTTTTAATATTTTGTCTAGAGCATTGATGGGGAATGTTCAATACATTTGTCATTAAAGGATCCAATTGACATTATAGAGTACACACGTGAGTGTAAGAAAGAGTGTAAAAATCATAAATGTCATGTAACTAAACATTTATTTATGAAATTATCAGACTCCACTTGCCCTCAATGTATTTTCATTATTTTATATCTAATGGTTATTTATCGGAGCCTTGGAATATCATGTATGCATAGGTCACTAAAATAATAATAAAATGGACAATAAAGTCAACGTTGTGATATTAATTCTTAAACGTTTATTTATTATTTTGCAATAGAAAATAACAATTCTATTCGATATTTATCCCGTCAATCGTAGTTTCAAATTTGAAAATTAATCAGTGATTTAAGTACGAGATTACAAATATTGATATTGATGCAATACTGATCTACTTTAAATTCTGCTATAGTATCAATTTTAATTATAGTGATAGTGATGACAAATAATTTTCTATTACTATTCTTGGAAAAAAATGAATCAATTCAACTTTATGTTTATATAATAATGCATAGAACATTTGTGAATTAAGTTCTTTCTTGAATGGCACCGCTATATTCGCTTTTGGTAATTTGCAGTGAAAGTTTATTATTCACCTTTCTTGACTCGCAGAACCTTCGCCATTGTTAGAATGTACACGTGTAGGAAATAATTCCTGAAGCGGTCTTATTGTGCGATATTTTAAGCGTGAATGTAATATAAGTATTTTTGAAGTAAACTTCAATCAACACAAAATAAAGCGAGCCATTAATAAACTAAACCTAGATTATTTATGCGCATTTTTCACTTTATCGTAAATTGACAATTAAATACTGTATTTTTACTTTACTCTTTTAGACAACGTATATTAAAAAAATGAAATTTATTTCCTTTATTCAGACCTTTTTAAAAATCAGTCGTGATTTTTTGATAATATTTTGTGATACGTATAAATTATAAAGGTGTTTTGCCCAAACATGTTCTGGACGAGTTTTTATTTAGTTTTCTTACAATTATAATATGTTATGTGGTTGTTTTACTATTCAGGTATTTTTTTAAATATAATTTATGTTAAAAAATATTCATTTAGTATTAGATACTTTTATATATATATATATATTAAAAAGATTAAACCAAATGTACAATCAAACCAACTTCTTGTCTAAAAGAATAAATACAAAAAAATAATTGTGCTCTTTAAATAACTTCAGTTAATATTTTAAATATTAAAAATAATAAATCAATTAATATGTTAATATGTTTTACTCGCTATTATTGAAGTTACTTAATAAATATTTCAAAGCATAGAAGTATGCTTTACATGATTATGTTACTTTATTTTCCAGAATCTCTATTATACTTTGTTTATTTTGTACTGTGGCCGATTTTATATTTGGTAAGTAAAGATGAATAAGGTTGATTTTTAAAAGTGAGAATTATATTAAAATTGATGTCGTTTTGCTTATAAAAGAATATTGAGATTTTGTACACAAACGAAGATTTTTCTTCGATGAGTTGACACTTTATATAAGTTGTATGTATGTTAACTTTCACTTGACAATATAATAAAGCAAAAATAAAATTACAAATAAATAAAAATACCCATGATATACTTGACAATACAAATATTTCTGTTTGAATAACGATAAAATCAATTTTCAGAGCATTCAGTGACTTGAAATCGTTTCATTTGTACTTGTTATTTCTCTACAAATATAAATACAAACAGTAATAATGTTGTATGGAAGGAAATAAAAGTGAAGTTTATTAATTATAGAACAATTAAAACATTTTGATTCGAAATGAAAATTATGTTATAGTGAACGTTAGTATTTCTCATAATAAAATTGATCATCGATTATTTAATAAATTATTACATGTTTTTGATTGAAATAATGTTTAAACATTCTCAATGTACTTTTTTATTTTCTACCAGCCAGTTATTTAATTATAATTTTATGAATGAGAAATATTTTACATATTTAAGTTTACATAAATATTCTTAATATGCGAGTATGTTTTTTGCGTCTATTTTTGTGTACCTAATTTATGAAATTTCTCTATAGTAAACGTCTTAGCAAAAAAAATCGTTTGGCTGAAATTTCATTACAACTTTGTTAAGTTTATTATATCTAAAAAAACTTCAAATAAATACCAAAGTTCTCTCTCTATTATATAACAGTTCTTAAATACAAAAAAAAACTATTTAAATACCTTCTACACGTATTTTAAATAAATATTTTAATACTTATACTTGAATATTTACCACGTTAAAAAAAATCTTCGTTTTTTAAATTTGTATGAACGTTTTATCTAGTTTTACAAAAGAAACCATTTGTTTTTCAAAAAGAATAAAAGTATGATACATCATTACTTGATAAAAAAAAAGTTTAATAAAATACCTATATATTTTAAATTTTATATTCTGAAAATAATGTACAATAGTTTACTTGAGCAATTGTTTAAATTAAAAATTACGTAAAAACGCTTAAAAAGTGGGCGTAATAAAATTCTTATTACGTCATCAGTATTCAGTAGTGTTTTAAAACATCTCAGCAGGACGTACTAAACGTGAAAATGTGCAAAAGGAGAACGCCAAAAAGTGTAACATTTGGCAACGAATAAAGAATTGCTATGAGCATTTTGGCACATTCGTTATTTATAATCACAGAAGGAAATAAAAATGTTTGCTGAAAAGAACAAAAAAAATTAAACCTAACAACACAGTTTCATGAGAGCCAACTAGGTGCAAGAGTGAAAATGTTGCCCTTATTTAAAGACAATTAAAACCAATTGAAATAGTTGATAGAAACCTGTGACCTTTTAAATGAATTACAAAATTGAACATATTTATGTTATATACACTATTATATATATATTTAATATGGTTATGGTAAGCGTATATTTGTTTCGGATCAAAGCATATGGATCTTTACAATGCGAAGACTATTATGACAGATTTTTACCGGTAATAAATGTCAGTTATCAGCTCAATCAATTCGGTCCATGTCTCGGTTTGATATGTAAATAAATACACCTGTGTCATTTTTTCCAGTTATAGGATTTGAACATTTGCATAATGTATTATATAATATACACAAAATTTGATTTCAATGCAACCGTTACTTGAATATTGAAACAATAACACAGTTAGATAAATATTTTATTTCGACAAAATTTACTCGTATTTGTAAAATTAAAACCAGTTTTGTGAATTATTTACATTTTTAACTGTTAAAACCAGATTTCTTTATTTATAAAATGTATTTAAATTTATTATTTATTCAAAACTTATTATATCGAAATAATAACGATAAAAAACACCCCTTTTTTTTGGCATATTTCCACAAATATATTTTCGACTCAACGGTTAGTTTTATCTGCTACAAAATTTTCAACATTACCAGTTTAAAATGTTGTAACAGTCTAAACTGGTTTTGAAATTATAAATATTGTCTTATTTCATAACATATTTTGTAAAATGAAATTTCAGTATTGTAAAAATAAATACATATTTGAATTTTAAACTAAATATTTAACAAAAAGTTGTTTATTTCACATTTCACAAAACGTTATATTGAATCCATGGAGTCTAGAGTTTGAATCCCATAGCTGGCGAAAATGACTACGTTTTTTCATGTGCATTTGAAACCAGGGCATGTACCAAATTGGCTGAGCAAATAACTGAAAATTATTACTCTTATTACTCGTAAAAAAACTGTCAAAACAATCTCTACATTGCAGTGATTCATATG
>JAPMAE010003590.1:0-15153 GCA_036584705.1 Rhyacophila sp. 25_7
TACGATTTACATACTTGGTGACTATTTTAACTCGTCTTATGAAATATATGTGAAAAGTCAAGTCATACATATATTTTATTGTGTTTATCACTCTTTATTGTTTATAATAACCCAGTTGAATATTCGATATACCAAAATATTTATATATTCCATATCATTTTTAACATATTTTAAAAAGTATTTGAAATTTATTATAGTATCTATAATATTTTGTAATATATCATCTATAAGCTGATGTCGTCATCGTCTTTGATTTAAAGATTGATATTTCTACGTTGATATTTCGCATATATTGTCTTTCCATCTAGTTTTTGCTTTAGACATGGATAAATACATTTGAAACACATTGTCCATTTTCAGTTTTGGTATGATTACCGCACAAATGATATTTGTATGTAATTTCCGAATATGTGTGAAACATTCGTAATTCCTGATGTCAAGACTCGTTTTACATTGTCAATGTAACATGAAGGTTACAATTCTCTTTTCGGTTTCGCTACCATAGAGAATAATTTGATGAATTATCAGTGAACACTTCTATCATATCATCTTTGTAATCAATAAAACTCATTTCGAACAGACATAGATAAAAAAATAAAAGAATATTACGCGTGCTGCAGTTAGCTGTAAGAACACTTAATCACTGAAATTTCCTGGACCAGCTCTCCGAGTGTTAAAAGTAGTCTCACTAAACTTTCAAACTAATCTCTGATGCAGCCGGTTATGCTGCTTTTGTACATCACTGTTAATGTCTATGCATCTGTGAAATATTTTTATTTCCGATAGTACTTTTTGACGAGTTAATCATTGCCATTATTTCATATATGGACCAAATATTATATATATATATCTGAGTAATGTGAACAGTCAGTGTGGACACATTTTTTTTAGGGTGGCCTCTCTATTTTAAAAAGAATTGAATTGCTAATCAAACACAGGCTTAGAATATAGAAAACATTCTGTCTTCACTGATATGATGTTTCATCAGTTTTCTTCCATTAGTTACTGTCACTTTTTACTTGCCGTTAAACAGATTCAGAATTCCGGACACAATATGAAATCTGTCATATTCCACAAAAAAATATCCAGAGTGTAAGAGTGGAAAGAGTGGTTTTCCTTAGCCTACAATTGTGATTTATCGTTAAAAACTACTTTGACCATTTTGCAGCTAAGCAAATATCACTTTACACCTTATTTTTCAACCCCGCAAATAAATTGCATTTACTAATATTGGCACATTAACGTAACCTGGACAAAAAGATACCTCATATAAATGATATAACCAACAGTAAGTGCAGCTGCTTGATGGAATTCTTTATGAAGTTACCTGAGATATGCCTAATCTGTTAAAACAAATGTGAAGAAACTTTTTAAAATAACACGTCAATCCCTGTTAAGTGTACGTATCTCATATACTTAAGGCATCAACCCAATTTAACCAATTTTTATTTTTTTGTTTCAACCCACAGTTATAAAAAGGACTCCACAGGCATTCAAACGACAATCGATGCAATAACTCCCATAGTTTCACAATCTGTTAATCAAGCAGTGCAGAATGATGTATCCCAATCGCCACCGACTGTTCCTAGTAACGTCAGGTATTGCATTGAATATTTTATTTGTATATATTGGTAGATTTGCTTATGTCAATGTCGTAAGTTCTATTTTCTTATATTGATTTTTCTTAGTGAGCTTATGTTTATATGTGAATGGTTTAGCATGTTTTTTCCTCACTTAATTAGTAATGTTTCAAAGTGTGATGGTCACAGTTTGAAATGTCACTTGTTCACTTGAATATGCATTCTTTTGTTATTCATTTTTCTGTGTGAAAATGTGGAATAAATCCTAATTCTATTTAACCTTCGGACCGCGGGTGGCATATATACATACCGTTAACTTTTGAACATACAGGTGCATTTTATGTTCCATCTAACACCACAACGAAGTGCTGAAATTATTAAAACATTTTATTTTTCAATTGTGAATATGTGAAGAAAATTGAGTGATTTTTTATGCATTGAGCATTTTTGTGTTAAACAATTTCCCTTGTATGTGAATGAATTTCACGAGTATGGTGTTTAAAAAACAAAACTTTCTCGAACTCGTAGTTGTGAAGTTATTGGTGATTTAATCAATTATTATTAATTCATTATTTAATTCTCCGCATGTCTGTTTCTTCAATATCTTCACAAGTGAAACCAAAATACACCCAAGCTTCTTTACATGGGGGATACGTTTTAGAGATCACTGCAAAAAGACCTTGTAAAAAAGTACATGAACATATTAAAATTGGAGTTCCATCCAAATATGATTCATAAAAAATATTAATTTTCATATGAAATTTGGATTCGATCGACTAAACTCAAATAAATATGGTAAAGCAAATCCACATAATTTTTATTATGTTACAGATTATTTTTTAAATCGAAAAATTAACCAAATTTATTTTTATTTAACATAATCTATTAGTCATTCATTGTCAATACTAGACAATAAACGTACCTGGTTGCTGTTGTTTTTCATTGGTGAAAATCACTCTCGCCACTGAAACTATTTAATGACGGTACATCTACGAGTGTATCATGAATGAACTTAACATCTTTTGTTTCATTGGGTTTGAATATGAATAAAACATATATATTGTATTCTTTTTAGATTTTTAAACCGTGATAAAGTGATGAAACAGTGTAAAAACTTATCAGTTTTTTTTTTCTTAGAACATGTTATTTCAAAACCGTGTAAAAAGGAACTCAAATGTAATTCTGTTTGTTCATTTTGTGATGATTAGATGTTTGTATAATATCCCCTTCGATATCATCTTAGTTTTCTACTATCAGACATTTTACATAACTGTTAAGGCTTAATTTGACAAAGTGTTTAATATATCTTATAGTAGGTTGTCTGGTTGAAAAGGGCTAATTTTGCATGGTTATTTTTGACCATCTGTTTTGTCCAGTCTTTGGTTCTACAAGACGTGTTATTGTTCATCAGTTGACATCTAGAAAACATTATTTTAGTGAAAGAATTTTTTTGGACCTGGCTTAAGATGGAGAATTTTATACCTGACAAACAGTTTAAACGTTATTGCATGTTATACAAATACTGCTGAAAAAATAATGCAACAACTGCAACTAAAACATTTGTGACACATGTAGAGAATGTTGTGTTAGGTAATGACATAAGTGGTTTAAATAATTTAAAAGCGGTAATTATAATTTCAAAATCAGTCCTTGAAATGAAAAAGTGGTGAAAGTGGATGATGACATATTACGTGCAGAAATCGAATCAAATCCAACATTGACTGTACGAGAATTAGCTGATAAGCGTGGATACTCAAAATCTAGTGTGCAAAAATATCTGAAAAAAATTAGCAAGTCGGTGGAACAAAGCATTTGCATACTCCACGATATAATGGATGTGACCAAAGGGGTGCGCAACCACATATATGAGAAATTATCGAAAAAGAGACAGACACTCCGTTTTTAGACTATTTGGTACTGTATACGAACCAACGACGTCAACGATCCTATCGACCATCGTCTCGACCAGGTTCAACAGTAAAAAAACTACTTTTGTGTGTATAGTGGGATACAAAACGCATAATTTATCACAAAGTCCTCTCTTATGGTAAAACAATTACAAGTAAAGTATACTGTGCCCATCTAAAAAAAATTGAATCTAGCAATAAGGTTATAAGGAGACTTGGTGTTTTCAATTGAAAGTCAATTTTATTGCAACACAACAATTCCCGACCCCATACATTGAAGATGACTGAAAATAAAATAAAGGACCTTGGATGGGATACCATTCTTCACCCGCCGTATAGCCCCAATTTATTTCCTTCAGATTATCATTCTTTTTGATCTATGCAACATTATTTAGATTTATTTTTTATATTTGGAAGAAGTGAAAAAAGATATCAAAGAATATTTTACTTCCAAATCTAATAAATTTTATTTCAATGGCATAAAACATTATTACATGGATAGAAGAAAGTTGTTGCTCCCGAAAGAGAATAAATTATAGCAGTGTAATAAGGATTTTTTTTAAAAATTTAACTCTTATTTAAAATACACTCTTTTTAATCGGACAACCTAATATATATATAATAATATTATGGAATTTATATAAATCGTTGTTATAGGATTGGTTTGTCAAATAGACCAAATTTAAAAAATGTTAACAAATATTTAAATACTGAGGTGTTTTTTTAAAAACATCTGATTGCTGTATTATTATATTAAAGAATAGAATTACAGTATATAATACCAGTACAAACTATCTAATAAATTGAAAACATAGTTTGTTTTCAAACACGCACTGTCGATATTCGATAAATTTTTAGCACTCCCTCAAAATAGTGAATATTCAACACAAAATTAGGGCATTCTACATTCCACCCTGAGTGAATTTTGTCATCTGCCATTTAAAAGAACAAGAGCGCGCGAATGACAGTGAGATGGCCGTGTACCTGCCAATTTGGTTGGCCAAATGATATTCGACAAACCAAACGGAAAAAATACCCACGTTAACTGTGGGACATTTGATACAGATATCTTGCTCGTTTATGGTATTTCTTAAATAATCGCTGCGTGTTCTTTAATTATTAATTTATCAGGTTTATTCGATAATTTAAAAAATATCTCCATTTCTAAAAGAAAAACCAATTTGCATCAAAATGTCAATTTCGACAAAAAAGGATATTCGATAAACCAATCCTACAATGAGGAAATTTCTAATCAGTTCCAAGTGTTATACAATTCTTTTGCTTGTTGATCAGTTCATCAAATCAGGTAAGTAACAAATTTTCAAATTTAACCCAAGTGAAAATGAAAGATGTGAAATGAATGTTGTAGATACATTTTACACATAAGTGTTAGCTGGGCATGTTTTAGATACAATTATTTTATTCAGCTATTTGGCTTAAATCTCTATGTATGATACCACAAGTGTCGATCAGATATCCTATATAACTTGTTTTATTTATTGAAATAATAACACAGCTTTTATACATTTTTCTACAAATATGTTTAAAAAAAAATCAAGACCAGATTCTGTTCAGAAAGCTGCTATTATTTCAATATATGATGACTTTTCACTGAGGATTGACAAAAGAGAAAACTAATTATATTGTCTTGGTTACTTATAGAAATTTAGAAGTGTACAAAAAATATCCAGTAATTAAGGATATTGTCAAGATGTTTGTTTTGGAAGAGGAAGATGCAATTGAAAATAAAGCGAAGGCAATGCTACCTCCAAGCAACCATCCTTTCATGCCTGAAAACACGCAGATTCCAACAGTTACTCCTGTGACTCCATTGATGCCCGTAAGAAATCATTCTTTTTTACCACAAGAAAATTCTCATTGATAAAATTAAAAACCCAAGTTGCTCTTTATAATTCAGTACTCATTTTGGTTAGTATATAAATGTTTTGTTTTATTTATTTTTAGCCTGGCACTAAAATTCCTGAACCTAGTAATGCCTTTGGTACCGAAGCATTGCCCGATAGTAGATATAGGGCAACAGAGACCTGGTATTACCGTGATCCTCAGGTAATAAATAACTACTTAATTAATAGAATATTAAAGATGCACCTGTATATTGATGTACTCACCAATGAGCCTTTAGTTGCGAATATGTTTAAAACCATTGATATTTGTAGACCATTAGGGTAACAGGGAGGTCTAAAAACTACCCAAAAGAATAAACTTTTCTGAAAATTCGGGCAATATTGACATTCAACTAATAATGCCTGTGCATTTGTTTTGATTTGATAGCATTATTGATAGTTATTATGTTTTTAATTTGGAAAGTAATAGAAACTATTCTCAAATTTCAGTTTTTAGTCGGAATATATAAAATTTAGAAAATCGTCTGTATCATTATTGAGATTATTTAAATGATAACTATTTGATTAATTTTATTAATAACACCCCGCGTTGCAGATATAAAATTGCAACCTTAAGTACAGTCTTTGTATATTTCATGTATCACTATTGTCTGCTAATGCGACCAAATATTTTGTTGCTTAGGGCGATGTTCAAGGACCGTTTACTTCTGTAGAAATGACCGAGTGGTTTGAGACTGGCTATTTCTCTGATAACTTATGCATACGCAAGGGAGATGATAACTTCTATATAACGCTAGGATTTTTAAAGAGCATGTGTCGAGGGTCCCCATTCAATTTAGGCAGCGATGCAACGGATCTTGTTTTTAAAGTAAGTAATTTTTTTTCACATTTCACATCCCCTTAAACATGACTAAAACTTATCTTCAGGAAAAAATATATATGTCGACCGGGGTTTATTTTATATCTGGAACGATAAAATTACTTAAAAATCTGTTAATTTATATGATATCATCAATTGAAAGTATATCTGCAATTAATCTCAAAAAATATATTCAATATTTATAACCTTTCCAAACATAGCAATGTTTAATATTCTTTCATAAAAAAATATTGTGTGGATATATCGATTGGTATTATTGGTAATTAAATATAGTTCCACAAATTACAATATAGTTCGGTTGTATATTTATTTTAGTGTTTGTCAACCTTTTGTAGTTATAATCTATAAATTATAATATTTCTAGGACAGGATTTTGAATACAGGGAAATTAACAATAAATCAGAAATATGACTGAAGATATTCTATATATGTATATGAAGTTGCAATTGAATAGAATCATTATTTAGTGCAATATATAATGGAATCAAAATGACTATATTTTCTCAATCATAAGACATATCGTTATTTTTATATACCAATAATTGAAAATTAAAATACTGAATAAAGTTTATTATAGCAGACCCAGTCATAGTATCACAATAAAAACATTTAAAGTAGGTACACCCAAACCTCTTTTTATGTGAATTGGTATGTCAAAAAAAAAAATTGCGATTTTTATACATTTGACAAACCTAGAAAAAAAAAACATTTAAAGAATTGTAGAATTAGATTCCCGTTTCAATTGAAAAAGTTCCAAATTCCCCAAAACTTCTTCAAATTTAGTATCTGATTTTTCTGAATTACTTTATAACCAGGAATTGTCAACATCTTCCCACACGGTATCAATGTCTATTTGCACATTTTTTTCCAATTGCTACATTTTTTTTCACTCATTATTTTAGAGTATTTTTTGGAAATAGTCAATGACGGGACGGAATGGCTTGAAATTAAATTATGTTCGGAAAATTATTCCAAATTATGATGTTGTACAGATGAAATTGATTATTATGACAATTTTTCCATAGTATTAAATACCATTCTTTGTGTGAAAAGTTGTTTTTTTATTTTTTATTTCACTGAGCTTGTATTTTTACTATATAAATGTGCTTGTAGGTTGCCGAAAGCATCACAAACTATAGAAATAAAAGAGCTGCTATGTCCCCGGAAGAAAATGCTGTGTATGATGCGCGGCAGTCAGCATTTACAAGTGCTCAAGAAAAACTTTATAAAGAGGTATTATTTTAAAATACTGTTATTAAATGTTCACATGATAGCTTTACATATCGTACCTTAAGTCATCTTTATCATAATTTTAGTTAAATTCAACACACAGTCAATATTTGGTAGTAATTATAACACATTCTTAGCAGGAGACTGCAATTTTAAACCTAAATAGGCTGCTTCATACATGACATGATTAGCTCACTACACAGTAATTACCTACAACGTTTCATTATTGATTGTAACCACATCAGATGAGTTTAGTGTTATAAAAATTTCCAATTCGTTTTATATGTTACTGTTGAATAATATAATACATGGTTTCAGATCGAAATAACTAACATGGAGCTCTAATTATATTGGGCTAGTTGATTTAGAATAGTTATACTTTGTAATGTATTGTGAATATTGTTAAACTTTTCAGAATCTGCAAAAAGAGTACATGATGAAACAACAACTCTTGTACGAGCAAATGCAACAACCGCATACAGCCAACGTACCATCCACACCCATGGTATTTATTATATTAATTTCTACCTTAAAGACTTTTTGATCATATGCATTGTATTATATTCCGTTTGTACTCAAAAGCGATTATTTTTGTGTCTTACATTGATGAAAGGTTAAAAGTGTATATAGATAGTTTAAAAGTACCAACTCATGTTACAAATACTACACTACATTATAAACATGGTATGAATAATTAATTTTCCAGAATGTGATTGACCCACAGCTGCCTATGGATATTCAATATCCCCCCCAACAGCTACCGCCAGGAGTGGAACATCAGCATTGCAACACTCATGATTGTGTGGTATGAATGAACATAATTATACCTTTATGTTAATATATTACATCTCTGAATCTATATTATAAAACAAATCTTTTTTGATTTCTCCAATAGCTGCCTGAAGAGGGAGTAAAGGTAAGCTATTGATAAAATATATGACTGATTTCGATTAATAGTTTTAAGATAGGTGCAAAGATATTAAGAAAACTTGATTTATATTCAATCATGGTAACAATATTCCAACATTCCTAATTAAATTTAAAACTAGCTTCATGTGATACTTCAAAATTCACTGAAGCTTGTCGTTTTTTAATGAAAGGTACTAACAATTTTGAGGAGAATTTCAATTTGTAGATTCTTACATGGCACCACAACGACATCAGTCATTTTCTGGATTTTTTGTGTTTTTGTCATAAATTTAAGTATTTATGAAAAAGACATACTTTGGCATAGAAATCCAGCGTACTAGCTGCTGTTCTGCAATAATTAATAAATCATGATGGAGCTAATATATTTTGAATGCACTTATTTTTGTGACACAATGTAAGTTTATTAATTATTTTTTTTACTGAAATCTTGTCCTTGTAGATGGAAAGTCAGTGGTTGCCGCGGCCGACATCGAATATATATCGGTGGACTGGGCCATCTCATCAAAGTAACTCACCATCGCCAGTTCAATTCCAAATGCCCACTCCTCACTTGAATCACCTGCACCAGGTGCCAGCAATGCTTTGCTCCAGTCATCAGACCGTGATGAACAATATGAATCCAATTCCGTTGCTACGAACTGGCCCTTCTCCACCTATGATGCAACCGCCTATAATGCTGCCACCCGTTCTGATTCCAACATCTATTTGGGATAACCAGGTGTGTTGGTTTTGGGCACTCCACCAAAGTGATAAAGATTCCGGGAAACATGGATTTTGCATCTTACACTCTAGGACATTTTCAATTATTATTTTCTGTCAAGAGATATTTGTAAATGAAATTAGCGCTGTTTCAAGTATGAGATAACAGGCCAATTACGCCCACTTGAGACGAAAACAGTGTGTTAAGAAGCAATTGAACTGAAAATATTAATTGTCAATGTGGAAAACCACTGGCTATAATCCAGATTTGTTTATATTAAATATTAGCTAATAGTAGATTAAGTCGCTTTTCTCTTTCTGGAATTATTTGTTGTAGAACATACTTTCAACTTTAATTCATTTATTTAAAACTATTAAATGCTTGACAGGGTGACACGAAGCAACCTATTTTACTAGAACACCTATACTCCTCCATCAATCAGCAACACCCATCTACCCTTATTCAAAGTCAAAACCAAAATGCTATGATGATGGAACTGATGAAGAATAATCAGTACAAGGTCTGTAGATGTTTGCATCATATTTACATTAGTCTTTTTTAACATACGTAATACTCCAGTGCGTCACTCTACAATGTTGGCGGTGGCTTGCCTTAGATACTACCATAATATTGTTGAATTATCAATATATGCTGTCAATATAATTTGACTCGGATCTAATTTTTTATTTCAATAATCTTGTCATATTTACTTTTCTAAGGCTTTTGATATTTCCTACCTGATCTTGCTGATATTTTGATTATTATCTTTATCACGTTACCGTAAGGCTTCCAATGTAGCTCTCAGTTAGGGATTGCAAATTTTGACGAAATGAAATTTGAAATATAAATACTTTTGGAATTTGGTAGACATCATTTCAGCATCTTGAATATCAATATCATACACGATGTCAATATATACTTTTTTCCAACAAAGTTTTTTAGTTGGTTATATCTCAAACATTTGGACCAAGCTATTCCACCCAGTTCTAGTGTTCATAATAGGTTTTAATTCTCTTTTAAGTTCTTGTTTCTCGTACATTTGAAGAATATCATTAGATTTTCTCAATAAATGGAATATATTTAAAATCAAATAAACTTTTTTGATGAAAAAACTAAATCCAAATTCCCAGTTTTTGTAATTCTTTTGATTTTAAAATTATACAAATTTATGAGAACGAATTCGAATTTCATACATGCAATCCCTCCTAGACCCAGTTGGTTTATCAGTAAATAAAAATACCCAAATTGCATTTGTGCCTTTTGAAGTGATATTTTCTATATTCACTTCACAATTATTTCGATTGCCATAATCAATTATGTAAACAAAGATGACATTTAACAGAGCATTTCATTGTTGTGATATTTTAAATTATAAGGCATAAAAGGCTTCAAAAGGATATCGTTTTGTTTATGGTGGATGTAAAAAATCATCAAAACTTTTGCAATTTACCTATATCATATTTTATCCCTTTAAATACTTATTTTCAATTTCAGAATACTACTGATGAATCCTGCAAACAACAGTTACCATCACAACATTCATTAACCAACCCTTTGTTGGCTCATGGTCATATGTTAATTCCGCCACCCAACATTGTATCAAATACAATGCTACAGAATACTCTCCAAATGGAGCAAATGATGCTCTCACAGCAGCAACCTTTGAGTCAGAAGCTTATCACATCAACAGTCGAACAGCAAAACAAAGTTCAAGAGGCCACCGTACAACAGCAGAATCTTTCCTACAAGTTGAAAAATAATGTACAAATTGCACAACGAGCTCCTACCCAGAAGCAAGTGAGTAAGTCCTTGGAACCTGCTATTCAGAAAGATACCCTTAACCAGCCCAAGGTTAAATTAACCACTGATGCACCAGAGATAAAACCGACTACCATGAATAAAATTAGCCAGGGTAATGGGAAATCGTCTGATTCTGTCAACTTTGCTGCAGCTACTGTTAAAACGAAGATGTCTGATGACAAGGTAGGCTATTTTGTTATTTAAATCACATCTTTAAAACAAAATATCAATACATGTAGCTTTGGTCAAATGAAAGTAGATCGTTGCAACATAAAAAGTATTCGAGTGTCTAATTAATGAAATAATTTAAAAATTAGATTTAAATTTTATCATTTCAATTTAATTTGCTTTACAGCAAAAGAAGAAAGAGGAAATCCGATTAGTGAAAGAACAAAAGGTATGCATGTATTGATTTGTCATTATCTTTCATTATGAATTTCAAAATTTGAAAGTGCCAACAATGGTTCATGTAAGAATGTCACCAACAATCTTAGAGTATTGGCAATTGGTTATTATTCAAGAAGGCACTTTCATTTTAAATTTCAATAAAACGTTTGAAATATGACTTGACTACTCCTCTTACCTAGTTGAAAATTTTTAATTTTTTTTTTTTTTTACATCTATCTTGATGCCATTAACTTATTGTCCTTATACTACTGGTTTGTCAAATAGACAAAGACAAAAGATCAAATGTTTAAGAGACAAAAAAACAAATTTCCTTAGATTGTATTTAAATACTGAGCTGTTTTTGTTAAAACCATGTGATTGCTGTATTATTGATGAATAGAATTACAGTATATAATACCAGTATGAACTATCTAATTAATTGAAAACATATTTTGTTTTCAAATATACACTGGATATTCAACAAATGTTTAGCGCTCTCTTAGAACAGTGAATATTTGACACAGAGTTAGGACATTCGAATCCTGAATGAATTTTGTCATCTGCCGTTTAAAAGAACGAGAGAGCGCAAATGACAGAGTGAGATGGCTGTGTAATTGCCAATTTGATTGGTTAATGATATTCGACAAACCAAACCGAAAAGATGCTCATACACTATGCTCAAATTAACTGGGATCTTCGATACAAATAACTCGCTAGATACAGTATTTTCTTTAAACAAACGCTGTATGCTGTTCTGTCTAATAGTTGGATATTCGACAAAACAGCACAGAATAATTATTAATTTATGAGGTTTATTCGATAGTCTTTAAAAAATATCTCCGTTTTCAGAAAAAAATACTATTTTAATAAATGGTTTTCGTGCATTTTGATTAAAAAAGTTGATTCGCATCAAAAAGTCGATTTTGACTATATTGGATATTTGATAGACTAGTCATATAAGGATGATATATGAAAATAAGTATAAATGTTATATAATAAAATATTCACAAATGTTTGATGTATTTTTTAGGAGGGAAACGATCGTCTTGCTAAAATAGAACAGGCCCTTCGACAAGGAGGTGAATCCGTCAAAGTCGACCAGGCCGTGAAAAGCAAAAAGTATTTGTAATTTTTATTTAACAGGAAATTTAAAATGTTATGCATCTTAATAATAATCACTATTAAATTATATTTATATAATTTCAGAACCATTTAATTCATATTATATAATGACATCTTATATCACTTTTCAGGAAAAAAGAAGAGAAAGCGAAAATTGAGTCTGTTGCTGAAGTAACCAAAAAGAAGGTCGGTACAAAATTCTAATATAGTTTTTATATATTTCCAAATGTTCCTATAAGTATGAAAAGTTTGATACAATTCAGTGTTGAAATAAGTTTTTGTTTTTTAATATAGTATATAATATATAACATTCAAGCCATCACTTTCTATACTAAGATTTTTCAATTGCGATATTCAGTTTGCTTTATAACTTTTAGAAGACTCAAGCAGTAAAAGAAACTCAGGAGAAAGTTGAAACCCCAAAGAAGTTGCCTAACTTTGTGTCATATCCCAAAGAAAGTGCGCTCCAACAAAAGAATACGCCTCGTGCAGCTCCCTGGTGTCCAAAAGACATTCAGTCTGAAGTCTCATCTGGCATGTCTTTAGCTGATATTCAAAGGTTATTATTTCCATTGTTTTATTAATTTGAATGATAATTGGTAGGTAAAGTATTATAATTCAAAATAAACTTGGATGACACTAAATAACCTGAATAGACTAAAACTATGCTTCGTGTACAAGATTTAATTAAAATTGATGAGAATAGATAGTTTTTCTTATAAATTGCATTATTACAAGTAAGTACTTGCTCAATGATGTGGCGTGGCGTGCGTACCTTCAAAGATTTATCTGTCTGGTCCATATTTTCAAATTCTTGAGTTTCATGTTGATTTGGTTAAAAAAAACACCATCTTTTTGTTTGTTCTTCAAGTTTATCTAGTTCTTTAAACTCCCTTAAAATTTTCTCTTAGATATTCTTTCTCAATTTCGATCAGATTTTGGTTTGTGAGCTCCTCAACATAATTTTCTAAAAGTTAAATTACATCTTAATTGTCAACCTCTAGATTAAATTGCTGAACATATTGTACAATGATATTAACAAAAAAGAAACAGTCGAACAGGACAATTTAAGCTCCGTGACAAGTCTGAGACTGTTTTGGAAAATTCATATCATTTCATCAGTGTGTGATCGTTATATTTCAAGGCATATGTAATCTGTATAAAATGTGTCACAATCTGCCAAAGTTTACTATTTGCATGTTTTCCACATTTTTTGGAAAATGCTCATAGCGCGTGTCTCTACTCATGATAGTTAAATTTTGGATTGTTAGGAAATAGAAGATGAACAATAATAGTCCAACTAGATGTGGTTATGTATTTTATCTCCTCCGATATTCATTTTGCAGCTTTTAATAAGGTTTGTGAGAGTAGACTGATGATTGAGACGGGATTTTTTTTTCTTATATTTCCCTTAAATTATATTTGTTTTTATATTCAATCTAAAAAAATACACTATTTCCAGTATTCAGTATCCAGTAACACAAATTAATTACATATATTGAGAAGTGTGGTAAATGCTTTATCTTGTGAACATGACCTGTATGACATGGATAAAATGTTGATAATTATAATTAATCATAATATTTATTTTCTACACTTTCTATGCAAATCAAGCAACTTTTTCTGCATATCTGCAGTAGAAGATTAAATAAATTATTTATCGTCTTCAATATAGTGTAAACTAGTGGGTCTATGAACTTTATCAATAATTATTACATAAAACCTAGATAAGCAATACACTCGGTTGCTTTGTAATGACATCACTTTAGCACAATAATTTTGAAAATCATTGTATATTAGAAAACATTTGTGTAGGTTGGAGCGTGAACAAAAGAGTCAGCAAACTCGTGACCTCGTCATGCTTCTTGCTGAGCAACAAGCAGCTGCTGCCGCAAAGGTTGGTACTTAGAGAAACATTATCATTCTAGTTTAACCGCATATCATTCATTATCAGCATGTTAATTAAAGTTAATTATTTTACTAATTTCATTTCAAATTACATCTTTACAGGATTTGAAGGATTTGAACAGGCAATCAGCATTTACTTGGGCTAATCAAAAACAGAAGCAAACAAACAAAGTGATGAACCTGAATGATATTCAAGCTGAAGAGCAACTACAAGTCTCTGTAAATATACACATTTACCTAGTAAAATTAACCTGTGAAAAACATATATTATCCACAATCTTAAATTATTCGTTTATTGAGGAATTTTAAATATTGAAATTATTATGCAACAACAAAATACAGTAATATATTTTTTTTTATGTAATAGTCATGACTCGATGTCATATTACAAAAACTTCAATTCAATAAACGAAATATCCCTTTACTGAAGCTAAAAGAGTGCCGGATTAATCCTTAAGCAACGTAAGCGTGTGCTCAGCATCAACAGAAAGGTGGGCACCACAGAAATTTTTCATAGCCAAATTTATCTGAAAATGTTGGTTTAAATGACTACAATACATTTTTGGCCTCAAATAATTGCCATAAATGAACCTTTAGTGGATCATGGCGATGGCAGTGAAAATATTATGTCTGTAAAAAATGAAGAAAATTACAATTTAGTTATAGATTCAGGGTTGTGTCATGATTTCTCTGCTGACAATGTGGCTTTTTGGATCGCTTGTGGACTCAGTAACTGTCAACACCATAATGGGCCGTTTAACAAGTCTTACCGGCATTTTAGCGGTGGAAAATTTTGAATTAGAAGTGTAAAGGGGTACCAAAATTAGTTAGTGCTTAGGTCACC